>VRYO01000577.1:1798099-1830622 GCA_009812075.1 Sialia sialis | reverse complement strand
GCTCCGGGCCGGGCGGGCGCGCCCCCGGCGCGGCGGGGTCTGGGGGCGCCGCGGGTGCGTGTCGCCACCTCTTGGTGCTGGCACGGCTGGCTGCGACGCGGTGTGCTGTGCATCGGCACCCCTTGGCACGGCTTGGTCCGCCGCGACATGGCATGGCATGGCATGGCATGGCATGGCACAGGATCGCAGAATGGTTTGGGTTGGAAGGGACCTCAAAGCTCATCTTGTTCCACCTCCTGCCGTGGCAGGGACACCTTCCTCTAGACCAGATTGGTGCAAGCCCTGTTCAACCTGGCCTTGAACGCTTCTAGGGATGGGGCAGCCACAGCTTCTCTGGGCTACCTGTGCCAGGGCGTCCCCATCCTCACAAGGAAGAAATTCCTCCCTGCCCTCTGGCAGTGTGAAGCCATTCCCCTTCGTCCTTTCTCTGCAGGCCCTTGTTCAAAATCCCGCTCCAGCTCTCATGGAGCCCCTTTTGGCACTGGAAGGGTCTCTAAGTTCTTTAGGTCTCCCCAGAGCCTTCTCCTCTCCAGGCAGAACAAGCCCAGCTCTCTCAGCCTGTTTTCATTAGCAGAGGTGCTTCGGGGGCGCAGCACAATCTCAGCATCTCCCCCAGCAACCCTACTGCTCCCCAAAATCCCCGTGCCTTGGTGGCACGCTGCACCTTACAGCCCTATCAACCCCCACCAGCCTTAGAGTCCCCCTTTATCCCCCAGCCCTTTTGTCCCCCTCTCAGCCCTAAATAGCTCAGCACAGCCCTGCACAGCTCGGGTCTGCACATCTGGGCTTAGCACAGCATAGCTTGGCATGGGGAAAGCAACCACCAGGAGTAAGCGATGCTTTTGTGAGTTCCTTGCTGCAAGCTGAAGAAAGGCAAATTCAAATGAATGAAAAACTACTGAAAATAACTTGACAATATTTTAACCTCTCAAGTTTTAGAAGTACTGACACTTTTCCCTGGAACTCTGTGTTAGACAGCTGTTCCATTATCTGCCCTCTCCAGGGCTGCAGGGAGAAGAAAGCCTTTTAAGAGGAAACATTTTTTTCCAGTTTCTGGAGAAGCACAGAAGAGGATTTTTCAGTGCCATTGAGCAACATGCAAGCACTCAGCACCTCATGTGTCACTCCCCGTGTCATCCAGTCTGGCAAACTCATTTCACTTGTAGCCATAGGCTGAGAGCTTCACAGGGGCCCAGCAAATCCCAGTAGGTTTCCAGCAGGAATACTCAGGGTGAGACAGGTCCCGCTGGGGTGGTCAGAGCTGCTCCCTGGTTCGTACCTGTGGTGCCTGTGACCATGAATGGTGTGTGAGAACACACTAGCTGACAAATTAAACGACAGATCTTACTGTGAAGAAAGAAATCAGGGCATCTTTTGGCTAATTAACTTTAAGGCAGCACCCCACCAGAAAAACAACCACCCACCAAAATTAATTTAACTAGGTCACCAAGAACAGTATGGGGGAGCTGCCTGCGCAGAGCAGGCAATTTCCATGTCCTGCTTTTGCTCGTGGCCTCTGTCACTTCCCCCTGCACACTGCCCGCCCAACCCTGTGAACCCTGAGTGGGGAAATCTGCATGATTAATAAAAAGAGGGTGAAAAAGAAGTGTTTTGATGCAACATCCCTGTGCTGTGTCTGTCACACCCCTGCTCTGTGCCCTGCAAGCACTGTGTCCCCACAGTGCCCGTGGCAGCACACAAAGGTTTGGGCAGCACAGAGCTCCTGCCTTGAGTCAGGTTAATGCCAGCATTGATAGGGAGCACTTACAGATCAGTCAAAGGAACATGATGCTGTCTGTATTGGGAGAATGAGGTGTCCCCCAGCATTTTTTTTAACTCATCCCCCGTGCAAATAGGCTGCAGGGAGCACTTTTGGGATCCTTTGAAAGGATGCTCAGACCTTGGCAAAGAGAGGGTCGAAGGTTCTTTGGCCAAAGACAAGCAGCTGGCTCACTCTAACAGCCCAGGGAACTTTTTTGCCTTTGCCTTGTTGCAAGCCTGGGACCTGAATGCTGAGCTCTGGAACAGCTGGCTTTGGGGTCTCATTTTTCTCCTCACTGCTGGAGACCACAAACTGAAAGGAGGTTGGAGAGCCATGGGTGCCACCTGCGGTCACCAGTGTATGAACAGAGAGCTCAGTCCCAACAGCTCCCAGCAGAGCCTACTCCTACCTGACTGGGGATATGAGAGCTAGGGACAGGGAGAGGCCAAAACAATCCTGAAATTTAGAGAAGAAGCCTGGGAAGATGGTGGGAAGGAGAGCAGGGCCACTTGAGGAGATCTCCTGGGGCTGTTGCCAGCTGGGACTGTGGACTCCAGGGGGGAGGTGGACTACACCTCTGGTGGCACTTCAGATGTTCCACAGAAACCGAATCCACTCAGGTTAGCTCAGCCCCCCATCCTCTGGGATGCTCATGCTGATGAAAAGGACACCTAGTCCAGCTGGGGCACAGGTGCTATGGCTCAGTTGTACTCTTGCATCTCTTTCCCATCAAGGAAGAAACCTGTCACGTCAGGGTAAAAGTGGGGGCAGGAAGTTTTATTTGGGGACCAAAAGAATGAGCCACACTAAGCCGTCCAGTGTGAGAGGGATGGTTTAATCTGCTCTATCTCAGCAATAAAGAACTTCCTTGTCACAGTGCCAACAAAAGAAAAGGCAACATCACCAGGAAACAATCCTATCTGCAGAACTCTTTTTTTATATAATTTGTTAATTAATGACTGCTGGGCATCACAAGGATTGTTGTTTTCTCTGATATGCTGATTTCTTCTGTCTCGGTGGAATTGGAGATCACAAAAATAAAATTAAAAAAAGAGAAAAGCTGCTTCTTCAGAAGAGGGAACTGGGGAAAAGTTTTAGTAAAGTCAGGAGAAATTTAATTGAAAGAATGAGTATATTTCTTCTTCCTGAAGGGGTATTGTGTTCTTTTGCTGAAGCAAATTGCTGGTTAAAGCGACCAAGACAAAACAAAATGGTTTTTTAATTATAGATCAAAGAGCAGGACGTTTCTGGAAGCCTACCCCAACTCATGTTCCCAGGCAGGTCTCTAGTGAGCAGTGTGGCTGCAGGGGGCTGGCGTCACCCAGAGCAGGGCTGGGAGATGCAAAAACCCCATGAGGAAAAGCCTAGAGGAGAAAATACTGGGATCTGCATAACTGGGTGGGAGGTTTTGAGGTTTGTGGAGGGGGAAAGAGCTTCTCCAGTCATCATTTTCACTTGAAGGAGCAAGATTTTGCACTCAGAAATTGACCACCAGGTTTGGGACTGTATTTGTAGCAAGTCCATCCTGTCCCAATCCAGCTCCTGCAAGGAGAGCCACGATTCACGGCAGCCCAGTGGAGTGGTAATTCTTTTGCAAGGTATATGCTACTGAGTGAAAATCAGCAAGGATTCCCTGCGAAACCCCAGCTGCTATTTGTTGGTCCCAAATATACTTGTAGAAAGACCAAAAAAATGCCCACCTCTCTCCATTCCCTGCCCACTGGGGCTCAGGGATGGCTGACAGTGACTCTTTGCTCTGCCCACCTGCACCTCACACACCTCCTTGCCCACTAAGTGCCCACTGCTGTTTTTCTAAGCTGTACTGCTCAAAGGGTTTGCTCCAGTGTAAGAGAAAAAAGGCTTTTTTAGCTGTCTTGTAATCCACTGAATTATTTCCATGCTATGGAGAGACAGGGAAATGCTGCTGAACCAGAGCCTCTGAACTGTGTCCTGGAGAGCAGAGCTGGGAGATTTCCATGTTCTGACTTCCCCCATCGTGGTGACCCTCATGTCAGGAGTAAAGACACTTTCTGATACCACTGGGGTTGATTTTGACTCAGGAGTTCAGGGGATGGAGAATCCTGCACACCCCCACCCGAGTACCAGCAAAATCCCAGGGGAACCCAACAACCCAGCCATGCAGGGCTCTCCTCTGCAGATTTCAGGCAATGTGAAGGGAGGTGAGGCCCAAGCCACTCTGTGAGGTGGAAAGGCAGGCACCAGGGTTATCCACACACCGTGTTTTGGACTGAGAGCATCAAGGGTCTAGGGGGTGAGCCTGCCTGAGCCCTGCCCAAGGTCAGGCTGTTATTCATCCATTTTTAATCAAATCTGCAGCTGAGGTTACATCCTCAGCCTTTGAAATCACTGCAGAATTTCACAGTGTGGCTCCAGCTTTGCCTCTCGTCACAGTCCCAGTAAAGCTCCTTGCTCTCCCCTTCAAGGCTTGAATCAAGCCCTTGATGGCAGCCCCCTGGCACTGTACCTGGCTGAGCCATCTCCACTGAAGGCCCCTGCTGCCATGGATGCACTGGGGGTTCTCTGCAGGCTGGGGTTTGGTGCTGGCACCCAGTGCTGCTGCCTGGCACAGCCCCTCGGTGCATCCTGGGGCTCCCACCCGCTCGTGCCCTTGCAGAGCTGATGCCAAGGGCAGGAGGCATTGACATTCCCCCAGGCTTCTCACAGTGCAAAAGTAAACTTAACCATGTTATCCACTGATCTGGTAATTAATACCCTGGATTCCTTTTATTGGAATGAGCAAGGGCCAGAACATGCAGGGGGTTTTAATTAAGAGATGGGCTGGAGAAGCACTTTCTGCCAGTTTTGCCAGGAAGGGACTGTACTGGATAGAGGGATGAGGTCCAGTCTGGATGGGGTGTGCAGTGCCCTGTGCTGGGTGCCTCTGGAGTGGTCCCAGCCCTGCACCCCCCATACCACCCCATACACCTGCTCTACCTACCCATGCCCTACATCTAAGTGCCATTCCAGACCCCACTGGGTCTTTTTATAAATTAAATACTCCCAAGATCTTCAAATATTAGGCACAAAATATTTTCCTTGTGCTGTGCTCTGCTCCACAGCACCCATCCAGGGCAGGGAGCAGGCAGGAATGTTCTACCCAGCAGAACCAAGGATGCCAGGGTCGTTTTGCTCCAAAACTGCTGTATCTGTAGTTGATCCCGCTGCTATTTTTAATACAGATGCCTTATTGAGATTCAAATGAATGTTTCAAATCCTTGCTCCTTTGCATAATTCTTTTTAATTAACACTTCAAAGGTTTGAACACAAGATCCATACTATTTCCCTAACGAAGTTGACTGAGCCTCCTTTCCCCCTAAGCTTCCCCAACACATTTCTGAGGGATGAAGCTGGATTTGGGGCTGTCTCCTGTGTCCCCTCTGCAGGGGCATGGTGGCATTTGGGATCAGGGGTTTGAAGTGAAAATGGTCAAGCTCACTGCTCCACCATCCCCTGCCCCTGCACCAGCTGGTGCTCTAACACATTTTCACCCCACATTGAATAAAACCTCCCCAAAAGAAGCATCCCATCTCCAGGGTCACCTTTTGGTCACATTTTCAATTTTCCTTGCGCACTTCAGAAGCACATTTCTTCCTTCTTAAATTGTATTTTTAAAATAAAACCTGGAATTGCCATACAATTGCATTCACTAGGAAGAGCTGTAGCTTTTTCTCAGCAATCCCAAGAGCTGGGAATGATAAAAGGTCCCAAGTATTTAACAGAGACATAGGCACAAAAGAAACAGCCCAGGTCCCCATCCCACATTTTCCCCCAATGCTGTACCCACAGGGTCTCCCTTTCTTGAGGGAGAGCATCCTCACTTTGCAGAATTGGGAATCCAAAGAGCAGCATGGTTCAACACATAGGGAAATAAGCTTCAGCTTTAATTTCTGCAAGTGCAGAAATGATTAGACACAACAAATGGTATAATTAGCAGGATTTAATAAGGGACTGCCCCTGACATGCAAAGGAAGTGGGCCTTTGTTCATCTACAAAAGACATTAATTTGCAAATACTCTCAATAATAATTTTTTATTATTTGGACTGATATTTTGAAAGTCTCCAATAAAATGAGAAATCTGGACTAAGCATTCCAGTTGCCTTTCCGAGTGCAGGAATCCAGCTTTGATGTTCTTCTTGATAAAATCTTTTTAGAACCTTGACTGCATCAAATTAAATTCTGATTACCCTGATAGTGCAGTACAACTTCCAAATGTATTCAGGTAACTTTGCTCTGGAATGAAATAAGCGGTTTTGACAAGGATGCTTGCTAGGCAGCAAAGAGATGGAGAGGAAAGAGCCCTGCCAGGGAAGCAGCACATCCCCACATCTCAGCACATCTCAGTTTCAGCCCTGGGGCTGCTGGGCTGTGGTGCCCCAGTCAGGTCATTGGTATTGGGGATTGTAGCAGGGAGGGGGACACAGGCAGACTCTGTAAAAGCCAAATTACACCTTTGGTGGTTCACAAATCTCCCAGCACCAGAGCCCTGGACCATTTTCCCTTTCCAGAGGGGACAGCCCTGAGGTGATGGGTCCTCAGGGCGTGGATCACAGCTGGCCACAGGATGTGCTGTTAATGCAGGACAGACACATCCCTGCACAGATATCACCTCTACATGCAGAAAGGCATTTCCTGTCTCTTCCCTACCTCAGTCCTGGTAAACTCAGCCTTAAATCATGGTCTGGCTGTGGGCACAGGCACAGCATCCCAGGGGTGTCCAAGTGATGCCCGGGGCACAGGCTGGGATCCCTGTGCAATCCTCACCCAGTCCATTAGCAGTTGTGCTGCTCCCTGGCCCAAACTTCACTCCATGGCTGGATGTTAGGATGAAAATAAAGTGCAAATATTATTGTTGGCAGAGATAATCAGCTCCCCCACTGTGATTTAGGCATCTTTAAACTTCATGTTTTATTAATCCTCACTATACAATTAACAGCATCAAAATGTGATGTCTGCAAACAAAGGGATGCAGTGCAGCACTATCTCTGTAAGATACAGGACTTGGGCACTTGATTGTAAATATGCAGGTCAAGGCATTATACAATGGGGCTGCCCAAAAGATGGAGCTGGAGCCACCTGGCCTGAGCAGGGATGTGATTCTCCTAGCTTTGCTTCCTGTCCATGCATATTGCCCCCAGGGAAGGGCTGGCTGGATGGAAAACTCACTGTTTCCTTCCAGCTGTGCTGGATAACACCTCCTGTCCCCAAAACCTGCCTTTTCTGATTAAGTGTTCCTGTAGGAGTTTTGTCTGCAAAAGGGGAGTTTCTTGTTGACCTGGAAGCTGGTGTGGAGAACAGTGGAGCAGTTGATGGAACAGTGGAGCAGAGGGTCACAAACCTCCTTGAAGCCACTGTTCAGGGATGAGCTTTGTTAAGATCTGATAAGTGCCCAAATTAAGCTACAAACAAGACCATATGTGAAAGTCATTAATACAGGTTTTATTTAACAATAATTGTGAGGTAAAGAAACAGAAAAGAGGGGTGCGAAAGAAAGTGGGGAGAGAGGGGAGAGAGACATCAGGTAGAATACAGTCACCACAAGTGGACATCATCTCTTGGTGCTTCTTCACCCTGGGCTTCACTGCCCATCTGCAGCACCTGAGACCTCATGTGACTGGGTAGCAGCCACCTCTGAAAAACAACGTGATGGATGTAAGACCTTCATCAGCTCCTGCCCCACACTAGCACTGGGCTGAGCCCCGTGGACTTTTTGTGGCTGGAGATCTCTTCCAAGCAAACTTCAGATGAATTATTCTTCTTCCAGCTGCTGGAGGACAGTGAAATGCATGGGAGCAGCCAGTGCCTTCAGAACCTGCTATAGAAATAAACCACAGTGCCCCAGGGCCCTGCAGGGCAGTATAACCATACCTGGATTGGGGTCTGTACCAGTGCTGTAACCTTGTCTACAGCTGCATTTATATCAATACCATTATGTGTGACAGTCCCTCCATCTGTCATGCTACCATGGTTGGTCACAGTGTCACTTGCTGTATCTGATTGTGACTGTAAAGGGAAATGTATCACAAATGTATCACAAATGTGTCACAAGGGAATTATTAGGAGTAGTCACTGCTAAGGGGCTAACTAAAAGCATTTTATTAGTGACCAAACGATGATCTAATGGTGATTAATCAATGACTGAATGAAAATCAGAGACTAATCAAATAGTGAGTAATCAAGAATTGAATATTTGTTATGCAGCGATTTGACCGTGATTTGAAGATTACTGAAATGATAATGTAGACAATGATTTAAATGATTATTTATGTGAAAATTTAGACAATGATTTAGTGCTTACTCTACTACTTACTCCACTTGTTATTATTAAGATATAGGTGGTACTATAGAACTCTCACTAGCTCACAATAGACTTTCAGGCCTCATGCACATTGCTCACATCTCTATAGATCCTAGGTGCTGAGGAAGGACTCTCAGCCTCAAGGAGCCACCGTGACTGCTGGGTCTGCTCAAGGGAGAGCACTGCCATGCAGCCTGCTCCTGTACAGGACAGCTCAGTGGCTTGTGGGAGGTACAGGTATCCATAGCATACAGTGAGGGGCTCAGGGTCAGTCCCTCTTTGAGCTGTGTGCATGTGTGCAGCTACTGCAGTTTTAGTTGTCTTGTCCCAGCTCAGGCTGGAGGTGTTGTCTCCTCATGAGAAATGACCAAGATTCCTTATCAGAGTACAAGGACCTTGATGAGCTCCTTGACTTCTGCAAATACGTGCTGAGAGGTGTCTGCCCCAAGGAGTAAGCAGTGTGGCTGAGGGATGGAATGACACTGCCCCTGATGTCCCCAGCTTGACCACCTCCCTCAAGAATCTCCTGTACCTCCAGGAGCACAGGGCAGAGGGTGGCTGCAACAAGGAGGGAGTGGCAGCAGTGGATGCAGACACTGGTAGATGAAGAAAACACCTTCCCTGACACCCCTGATGACTATGACAGCATCATAGTCATCTCCTCCTGAGAATACCTGCTGACAGGTACATATAACTGCTGAGTCCTCCGTGGATGTCACTGCTGAGCCCTCTGGCTGTCCTCCCATGCCCAGGTGGTGGAGGAGGCACTGCAGAGGCAGCCTGGGGTCACTCTGTACTGCACATTGCTGCCACTGGGCACCATCTCCTGCTCAGGGGTGCCCAGCTCAGAAGAGCAGGCAGCATACAGACCAAGAACCTGCACCAGCCAGAGCCCCCAAGGAAGAGGAAATCCCTTCAGTACAGACTATATGGGAGAATATGATAGCTGTGCTATCCCAGCTGGGCAAATAAAGGCACACAATAGAGAGAGAGGGGGGAAAAAAAGAGTATCACCAGTCTGTAGATGTTGTGTTGGCCCTGCCACGTGGCATGTCCAGATCTGGGGTTGGGAGACAAAGAAGAGACAGAGGAGAGGAATAAGTGAGACAGGGCAAAGGGAAGGGGAGGAAGGGGAGATCAATTTCCTTTTGTAATTCACCTGGGTGCATGCCTCTTGTGCAAACCAGATTTTTCAGGCTGTTTTGTGCTCGTGCATGCACAGCCATTCTCCAGGTAGTGACTTGGGGTGGGGACTGAGCATGACTCTCAAGGCAGAGCATGAGGTTGGCTCAGTGCTGCGCCACCTCTGCAGGATTTTCACTTTCCATCAGAACTTTCCTGTGTGAACAGCCAGAATATTTGAGATAAAACATGTTCAGGCTTGGCATCCACAGTCATGGAGCACCTTGCTTAGGATTGCATCCAGGTGGTTCTGGAATATTTCCAGTGAGGAAGACTCCACACCCTCTTCTGAGCAACCTGTTCAGTGCTTGGTCACACAGTAAATTTCTGCCTCGTGTGCAGGTGTAACTTCATGTGCATTGATTTCTGCCCATTGCCTTTTTTCTTCTATTGCTCAGCACCACCAAGCAGAGGCAGACTCCATTCATCCTCTTTCCTTATCAAGGAAACCTTGCTCAAGATTAATTTCCTCCTCACCACTTACTTTTTAAGTGTTTGTTTTTCAATGCCATTTACAGACAGAATTGTGATAAATTCCTATCATCAATACACAAATTTCAATGGAAGAGTCTGTTTTACAGCAGTAAAGAAACTGAATCCAAACAGAAAGGAGGGGGAAAAAAATCCCAAAACTACCACTACTGCAGCCAAAAGTATGAGAGGTGCCCTCATGCATTTTTGTTTCTAATGACAAGTAGTTTTGAAATAAACTAATTGCAAAAGCTTTTAAGGTTTTTATAGAGGGGAAAGGGCTTGCTTCCGACACCATTTCTTTATGTTTGCAAGTCAGACTAATTAAAAGCTACTCACGGAAGTGAGGATTTTTAAGGGACAAAAGAATGCAAACAGCAAGGAAAATATGAATGGGACTCCAGTGGGACAGGAGTATTTGAGACTGGGAAGTACAAACATGTGCATTCCTGACCCATGAAGCTTCAACACAAAGCCAAAAAGAAGATGTATAGATTTTGTATTTACTAGTATCTTTTTTATAGATATTAGTTTTAACTGTCAAAATTAAATAGTATTAAATTTATGTTGTATTAGTTTAAATTGTATTAGATTTCATTAAACTTTGAATTTTAAGTAACACACAGCTCAAAAGAGGTCTGTAGTTTCTGCTCTAAAAATATTCTGCTTCCAAACTCTACCAGACCTTGCTGGTTTGACTAGGGCCCATTCAGCTGTGAACACAGGTATTCCTCTATCCTTAGCTGGCAAGAGCTGAGCTTCTGCCCAGACCAAGTGTCATTCCAGACACTGGGACCATCCAGAGGGACAAGTGCATCTGGCACCTCATGGTCACAGCAGCTGCAAGAAACACAACTATAGAAAAACATAAAAAAAGGGAAAGGAACCATAAGGATGTGAAGCTGTTGATTCTCCTTTGTGCCCCAAGAATTACTTTTGTTCCTATTTCACGGTGTACAAACACTCCAGAGAAGACAAGAGTCCCTCTCTGTGTCAGGGCTCAGTCCCACAGTGTCTGCCCTAGGGGTTCCTCTTACACCATTTGGGGCTGGTAGACTTACAGCTTCACAGAGCTGTAGTGTCACCAATGGATGTGGGGGTTTAGACAAGTCCTTGCCTCTTGCCCAGGCCTCTGGCAGCTTTATTGAGGCAGCCAGCACCCCAAAACCCACTCTCATTCACAAGTTCTTTAATAATGGCTGATTCGGCCTACTATGGAATGATTTATTTATTTAATAGACATAAAACTAACAAACATAGGACTTAAACCAAACTAGTACTACACAGGAATAAAGACAAAAAGAGAAAATACTAGTAGATATATATATAGCACTAGGTTAAAGATACCTATTAATATTACAGATAGCAAAGAAATAACTTAGGATTCAATGTATCTAAGCATCCAAATGTTGGTGGGGCACACGTGGAGATCCTTTCCCTCAATCCCCAGGGAAGTAACCATGGATTTGCATCCAAAATTCAGGGGGAAGTCTCCCACATTTTCAGGGGGTGTGTGTAGAAGGCTTCTACCTCTGTGATAACTCTTGTGTCTCTTATAGTTTGTAGAATAGTGTTTCTCAGTCAAGAATCTCACTTTTATCTCTTCCCACTCCTGCTCTCCAGACTAAGATGTTGATTCTTAGCTGAAGCCTGAGCCCTTTTGGCACCAGAGATGACCCCTTGCTGGGCCTATCAGCCCCTGGGTTATCTCTTCTAAATGCATCACCCATCTGTGGTAGAGAGGAGGGGGGTTAGACGTTCTGCCACAGTCAGCAAGGAGCAAAGAACATATCTGCTTTTCTCCAGAGACCACCTAAGGAGGTGATGCTCTGCCAGCAGTCCCAGCTCATCTGCACAGCTCTCTGCTAAAGCTGTGCTTGCTTTGCAAGGAAAGAGCCTCACCCTTAAAGAAACTGTGTTCAGTTAATGCCATTTTCTGATTCAAGGAGGATTTTTAAACAAAATGATAGAAAGAAATGAAAAATCCAGCCCCAGCTCTAAGATTTAGTGAAAAAATCCAGGACCTCAAAGATATGGAGCCACTTAATTCCCATCATTACATATTTGGCTTGCAAAAATGAAGGGGAGAGCTTGCTAAAACCAGTGAGGAAATTGCTGAAACAGCTCACGAGAGAGAGCACATGTCTAGAGGAGAAAGGTGAAAAGGGCACGGTGATGAAGACGTCCAGCCTTCATCAGGGACCAGCGCGGTGCCTTCCTCAGTGCCACCACAGCGTGCGCTGCTCCTGCGCTTCGGGAATGCCGTGATAATGATGAGCGCTAAGAAACAGTTTGCATAACCACACCTTTTCTGAGGAAAACTATGAATATGTATGCAGTGTAACCATATATTGTAATTTGCTGCGTACCGGTGTGGGCGCTGTTAGGAGTGATCCCGCCGCCGGTGTGCTGAATAAAGCAAATATTACTTCAAGTCCTCTTCATGGACAGGGTGTCGGAAGTGTGTCTTGGTCCGGCGGGTGGGGGACAGCCCCACTACACCAGCCCCTTTGTTCTGATTCCTGTATAACTGAGGTCAAAGTGATAAGGTGCTTATATAGCTTGAGTTTTGTCAATATAGCCTGATATATTTATATAACCTGGTATCAATATAGCCTAAATCACGGCTTTTTATAGCTCTATGTAACCTGATACCTATATAACCTGACATAAATAACTTTCTATAACAAAGTATATGGTTAACTAGTTGCCTGATGCTGAATAGATGGCAGGTGGATAGCGGCTGCGGAGCTGGGGCGGCTGCACAGGGCAGACTACTGATGTCACATTTGACATAATACTAAGAATCGGACTGTTGTGTCAGCCGGGGGACTTCAAGCCTTTAAGAGTCTCGTTAGAATGAGGAAATCTTGGGGGTCCACTGCAGTTTCTGATTGTGATCTCATATTTATTGTGTAACAGCGCATGAAGTCTAGTGTTGGCTCTGGATGCATGGCATAAATTGAGAGCAATCTGGTTTTGTGAAGTGTCAGGGTGGATGAGAAGCACAGTTTTCCTCAACCAAATAAACATGCATTAGGTAAGTGGGTTTGAGAGGAAAGGTGTGTGTTAATGTCTTTACAAATAATGTAATGGGTGAAGGTATGGGTGTTAAAGTCTTTGAAATGGGTCTTAATGTCTCAGCTAAATTAAAGCAATAGGTTTGTTGCAGAGCCCGACAGTTTGGTTTCTGAGGTAGAAAAGGGTCTGCGCAAGGCTGAACTTCTGAACTTTGGGGTAAAACAATAGGTTCAAGGGGAGGGATATGGATTTGGGTAGGCTGTACCCTCCTAGTACATCAGCCAGTGGGGAAAGGAAGAGGGCAACATGCGGCCGGAGTTTAGGATAAAAGGAGGCTGTGCCCTCTGAAACTCAGAGGGAGGAAACTCCAGGTGTGTGACCCAGTGATCTCTCTCTTTATTCGAATAAAATTGAAAGACTCTTCTGTCTCCTTTTTGGACATACCTGTCTGGCATTGGTGGATTTTCCCGACAGGTTCATGTGTATTTTACTATACAAAAGATGTATCTTTTTACCCCTTGGGGTGCTCAGTTTGTGGAAACCAGTCTGCACCCTGCAGGGAAGAAACAATGTCTTCTTTTTTAAAACAGAGTGTCTATGTTTAGAGAGCCCCTAAAATTGTCAACAGCATGAGGGCGCTGGTGGTCTCCATGAAGATTCACCGACAGGCTGAGAAGGGGATAAGAAACATCCCAGAGAGGGGCAGGTTCAGGAGGCTCTTTACACACAGATGTGGGCCTGGAGCTCCGTCTACAGTTGCTGGAGGTCCCTCAGCATTTCTCTGGGGCTGTTGGTATGTTGGCTTTGTCCTGGGGCCTACTGTGGAGGGATGTGGCGGACCCCCCTCACAGAGAAGCTGTGGGGACCCTCACACGGGGGGATGAGGGAGACCCTTCCCTGGCTGCCCTGAGATCCCCTGAGGGACTGGGGGAATCCTCCCAGGAGCTGTGGGAACGCTCATACGGAGGGATGTGTGGGACCCTCCCTCACACAGGGGCTCTGGAGAATCCCCTTCACACAGGGAGATGTCCCTCAGGCAGGGGCTTTGGGGAGGCCTCTCGCGCGGGCTCCGTGCGGGGAGCGGGCCCGGCTGTGCGGGAGGCTCCGGCCGCGCGGGGGCGCTGCCCACCCGTGCCCGCCTGTTTCCCCGGAGCGCGGCCATGGCGGGCGCGGCGCGGCGCGGGGGGAGCGCCGTGTGCCGCTCCCGGGACCCCGCCGTGTACCGCTCCCGGGACCCCGTCCGCAACCTGCGCCTGCGGTGAGCGCCTGCCCGGGCCCGGCCCGCCTCCACTGGCCCGCACAGCCCTGACACTCCGCTCCTTCCCCGCAGGGTCCGCATCCAGCGGGTCGCGTCGGCCGGGCCTCTCCTGCCGCGGGCGCCGCAGCTCGCAGGCCCCGAGCGCCCGGGCCGGGCCGACCGCGCCGACAATGAGGGAGCGGGAGCGGTGCCGCTGCGGGTCACCGCGGCCTCTCGCGCGGGCGCCCCGAGAGCCCCGGAGGACGAGGAGGAGGAGATCGAGGTGGGGTGGCAGGAGAAGCTCTTCAGCCAGGTGGGTGCTGTGGGGAGCAGGAGGGACTTGGCGGAATGGGTCAGATCGGAGGAGATTACTGGGGTCATCCAGTCCGACTCCCCTGCTCATGCTTGTGTCCAGCTGGCTTTGAAATACCTCTAGTGAGGGAAGCTCCGCGCTCTCTCTGGGCAGCCTGTTCAGTGTTCGGTCACCTCACAGCGAAGTTCTTCCTCGTCTTCAGGTGAAACTTTGTGGGCATCAGTACCTGCCCGTTCCACTTGTCCCATTGCTGGTCTCCAGGGAGCACAGCCTGGTCCGTACAGGGATGAGGTACCCTCTCAGTGCCTTTTCTTAAGGCTGAGCAGTCCCAGCTCCCTCAGCTTTTCATCATCAGAAAGGTACTCCTTGATGGACTTTGTCACCCTCTGCTGAATCTGCTCCAAGAGCTCCATGTGTCTTCTGTTCCATTCAGAACTGGACAGGCTTGGGGGAGCTTCCTGACACCCCCTTTTCTGCACCTCACTGGGGGTTCCTTTTTATAGGGTGAGCTGCTGTGCCCAAGGCTTTCCAGGTGGGCATCAGTGGTGCTGCTAGCTGCCACATACCTGAGCAGTGTTGGAGCTCTGGAGCTTGGGTTATTTGCTGGGATTCCCAAAGGGTCTTGTCTCTGGGGTGGTTTTGGAAAAAAGCTGAAAAATATTTGTGGCTTTGCCAAAGCTGGTGGAAGGCAGCTGTTGTGCTTTACCTATGGTGCTGTCAGTTTGAGGTGGATCTGTACCTGAACGAGTCAGCCTGCCAGACTCCCCTGGACTGGCAGTACCATGAGGAGATCCAGAAACTGGAGAAGGCTGGAGGTCGGAAGAATTGTCGCATCTTCACCTACACTGACCACGACCGATTCACCAACCTAGAGGAGGTACCAGCTCTTAGTTACTCAGTATCTGTCAGAACTTCCAGTCCTACTGCAGAGGGAACATTTCTTGGTTCTCAGCCAGGCAGATACCCTGTGTGCAGGAGAATACACTGCTGCAAAGCGGATTCCCCTGGTGCCCCAGACTTGGGGTGGGATGTCCTTGGTTCAGAGTAATGGTCAGGACAGCCAGAGGGACTTGGCTTGCTAGGAGCACTGCTCTGCAGGACACTTGCTGGGTGGAGTGAGCTGTGTTTTGCCACCAGAACAGTGAAGGAATTCTGCAGTCATTTAGCAATTTGTCCTTGCATGCTGTGTGTGTACCTGTTCCATCCTCCAAGAGGTGAGTTGCATGTGGGTCTTAAGTGTATGTCCAGTTAAGCTAGTTCCTGTCTGTTCTTCCAGCTCTCCCAGAAAGTAACTGACTCGGATCATGAAGAGCCATCGTATCTGGTTGAGAGGATGGCAAATGTGAGGAGGAGAAGACAGGACCGCAGGCCTGTGTGAGTTCAAACTCAGGCTTGGAGCTTGTTCATGCAGGTTTTGTGGTGCTGGTGTCCCAGCTGTGTATCAGCCTGGTCCAAGGGAGCTGGTGGCTTGTGCTGTGTGACACATGTAATCCAGCACTGACTCCTCATCATGGTGGGTTTGGTGCTGCTGAGGTGAGCTGTGACTAGTACTGTTCTGTTGTTGACAGAGAAGCAAGTTCTCTGAAGTCAAAAATCATCACCTGGGAACCTTCAGAAGAATTTATAAAGAACAATCATGTAATTAACACACCTGTCCAGACCATGTACATCATGGGGGACTTGGGACCTTATGGGAAGTAAGTAAAAATCCTGAAGTAATTTTAATTTCCAAAAAGAAAATCTGTCTTCCCTCCTTACTCAAAACTCCTGTTTCTTTCATTAGTTAAGAGGTGAGAATTCCAAGAGCTCAGTAACATGGGCTGCAACTTCTTTCTGCTTCTTTCTTCAGTTGGGAGGTAGATGAGTGTATACTTCCAAAAGGCTTCTAAACCAGTGTAGGAAAGTGTGTATGTGTTCCCTTCTGTACCCCCAAGTTCCTTTACCAGCTCTGCTGATCCAGAGCATGAGAGTGTCCATGTTCTCTGTTTAGACTGTGTTTTCCTGGTGTCCTCCTTCAGGCTTGGTCGCAAGGAGTATGAAAATGTGCTTTGCACAATCAAGGTGGATAGCAATGGGGTGATCACAGTGAAGCCTGACTTCAGTGGCACCAAAGGAGCCTACCGGTGAGTGGGACAGGGCTGGGGCTCCTCCTCCTGGGGCTGGGGGCTGAAATGGCTGTTTCCTGATCACCCTTCGGGCAGGGGGTCAGCACTTAAATTGAGAAATATTTAATTTATTTCAGAGGTTTCTAAGAAATTATTATTGTGTGCTTACGGTCAGTGTCACTGTATGTGTGCTGTGTGGGGCTTTGGTGCAAGTCTCTAGGGATGCAGGTTATCATGGAATGGTTTGGGTTGGAAGGAACCTTAAAGACCATCTCATTCCACCCCCTGCTATGGGCAGAGACAAATTCCACTAGACCAGGTTGCTCTAAGCCCTGTCCAACCTGGATGGGGCAGCCACAGCTGCTCTGAGCAACCTGTGCCAGGGCCTCACTATCCTCAGAGGGAAGAATTTCATCCTAATATCCATCTAACCCTGCCCTTTGTCAGTTTGAAGCCATTTCCCTTGTTCTGTCACGACATCCCTTGTAATATTACATTATGCATATGGCGGACACAAGCAAGTCTTCCATTTTGAGGGAATGATGCTGGCAGGCACTTGGGAGTGAGGAGAGGGCTGTGAGTGCCCTTGTCTCACTGCACAGGCTGGGTAGAGGGGACTCTGCTTCATCAGGAGGGCCCCATTGGTACCTGTCCCTATTCTCTGCATAATGATGGAGTTCTTCCCACGGTTTTTGGGACTGCAGGATCGAGGTAGATGGAGAGAAGCGAGAGGTGTGGGAATACACTATTGAGAATGCATCTGCTCAGGTGCAGCCAGAGGAGGAGGAGCGTGAGCAGCGTGTGTTCAGAGATGTAAGTACTGGCCATGGAGCATATTCACTGAGTGACAGAGGCAGCTCAGATCATCATGGAAATGTAACTGCTGGTGTTCTGCACACCTGAAGTGACAAAATGTCACTACCCTGAGCCTCATCATGCTCAGGGAGCTGAGTACAGCAAATACTCCCTGCTTCATCCCTTATTTCTTAAAGAGACCTTGTCTGTAGTTGTCCTGCCTCTGGCTGCAGTGCTTTAGGGAGTGAGAACTGGTGCAAGAAATCACCCAATGCCTTGCCTTACTAGTGCCACCTGACAGTGTTTTCCTTCCCTTTTGAGCAGTGGGAAAACCCTTTCCCTAATCTTCCTCTTGTTGCCTGTATATTTATTAAATGATGTCTTGTTACCTGTAATGTCCCTGGATATTGGAATACCATTTCACATCTCATTTTTTTTTAATTGCCTTTTTGTTTCTTGACAGTTCATGAAAGTACTTTTTGGTTTAGATTTTTATTTATGCGTTTCCTTACTGGTTTTGTGGTCACCAAGGAAATCATGATTTCACTACACTGATCTTTCCCTGGCTATTTCCTTGGAGTAGTTTGTACCTGTGTTTTTCAGATATCATTTAAGATCTGCTTTTTCAGAGCTTCTTCTCCCTTAAAACTGGCATGGAGAACCAAAGCTGGTTCTGTGCAGTGTTAGCAGTTAAACATCTTTGTTCTATTAGATACTTACATTCTCCATATTTGCTGTAACAACCTCATGTGTGCAAAGGCTGGTAAAGATTTGGATTTAAATTATATACAGTTTAAGTTTTGGAGTATTTAACAGCAGATATAATCAAAATGCCACTTTCTTGTTGTTGTTGTGTGTGTTTGCAGCTGTATGGGCGGCACAGGGATTACCTCAGCGGGCTCGTGGGCTCAGACTTTGAAATGGTGAGTTCCAGAGGCACTGGCAGGGACTGGAGCCTGGTGACCTGGCTCACACAGGTGCCACTTGCAGCACAGTCTCCAAAGACTGTTTTGCTCTGGAGGGGGGTTGGCAGCTTTTACCATGTGGCTTTGAGCAGAAAATTGGGTCAGAAGGGACAAGTGGCAATGGATTTGGGGTCTGCAGAGATCCATCCTGCCTGTTCAGGGCCTGCTGAACACTGCAGTCTCTGTGAGGCTGTGTCCAGTGCCTCAAGGCCTGTGCCTGTAGCACTTTGAGAAGGAAGGAGGGTTTATGTCTTCAGGGACAGTGATTGCTGGTAACTTCTTTAGGGTCAAACAGCTCAGTTTGCCACTTTGTGCAAATAAACAGCCCCTCTCACAATCAGACTCGTAGTTTCCATTCTCACTGAATTATGCAACTGCAATCTTTTTTTGCTTAAATGCTGTTTGCCAATACAGTGAATGCAAATCAATGAAATGCAATATGAAACAGTGAAAGCTGTGCTTTCCAGTGTTTTGAGTGTCTCAGTGCTTCCCTCTGCTCCCTCATCTTGGACAAATGCAGAAACATGACAGAAGCAGGACTGTGATTACTGCAAGTGACTTCTCACTGTGTGTTACATCAACTTTGGTATCTGTAAGAGATCTGTTTACAGAACAAGAAATTCCTACAGGCTGGGTGTTGAGGGATTTGTTCTCTTTAGACCCTCTTTACAGAGAGACTGTGATAGGAAAAATCAAACCTCTTCCCTGGCCAAAACAGTAAATCATTCATGTCCGAAAACCCATGAAATACCTGTGTGAGATGCTGTTGGGAAGGAACTGTTGAGGTTGTACCAGTGGTTGTTGAGCTCTTTATCTTGTTTATCTGCTAATTTTTTCAGCCTCTTCCTGGTACTCTGAGACTTTTAGTGAATGGAGAAATAGGTGAGTCCTTATTCGAAAAATAATAGGGGCAAATGTGAGTGTGCTGGGATGGCTGAGGGTATGATCCAAGGATTCTTGAATCCATAAATTCAAGAGGCCCTAGAATCCTTTACTTCCTCCTTCTCCTCCCTGTATCTTGCAGACTAATCCCTTGAAAGGCATTTATAGGTTGGAGGTTAAAAAAGCTGCAGCTGTTGTAAGAAGGCATAGATCTGAAAAAAGGAGAGCAGATTGCTCTAATCTCTACTAACTTCCCAAAGAAACCAATTAAATGTGTGAATTGCCTCATCTGGTTAGTGATGCTGGGAGAGGGCTAGTCTGGAGAAGGAATCTTCTCTATGTGTTATCTCCTGTTATTTTGAAGACTTTTCCCAGCTTCCAGCAGTAACTGATTTTCCTGGAAGGAAGGCTCTCTACACTGAATTCTAGAAGAATTTGTGTGGAATCAAAGAGCTGAAATTAATTTTCTCTTCTCAGTTTCAGCTCAAGGCTATGAGTATGACAACCTTTATGTGCATTTCTTCCTGGAGCTGCCTAAGCGTGAGTATTGCCATTCCCAGCCACATCATAGCAATTTAAGAGATGAAACAGGCTTTGGCTGGTCCATCAGACCAGCTCTGCTGGGAGTCAGCAAAAATGGATGTTGGGGCTGGGATCTAGTCAGGGGCCTTCAGAGATAAAATGGCAGAACTCAGCTCAGGCTGGGATGTAGAAGTGGTGACCGATCTATCCAAACTTCTTTCCTTATTTTGCAGAGAACAGCCTTCCTGTGCTCCCCACCACAGTGACCTTGTCTGATTTCAGTGCTTGCCATCATGTTTTGTTGATATTAACATATTACATTTTAGTGATAAATAAGGCTCTGCTTCCCCTCTCTGGATATATCTGTCAAGATACCACTTCTGCTACTCAGTACATCTAGATAAGGCTCTATTTTTCTCTTGACATGAGTTGGTGCTTTTCATGGACAGTTCAGGGTGCTCTAAAGGGCAGTGCCTGGAACAGGACAGAGAAAAGTCATATGAGGAACGGAGAGAGCTGGGGGAGGCTCAGCCTGGAGGAGCCTTAGGGGAAACCTTTTCACTCTCTACAACTCCCTGACAGGAGGGTGCAGCCAGGTGAGGGCCAGGCTCTGCTCCCAGACAAGTAACAGGACAAGAGGAAATAGCCTCAAGTTGCACTGGGGAGATCTGGGTTGGACATGAGGAAGAATTTCTCTGTGGAAAGAGTGGTCAGGCACTGGAAGGAGCTGCCCAGGGCATCCTTGGAGATGTCCAAGGAATGACTGGATGTGGCACTCAATGCTCTGGCCTGGTTGACAAGGTGGGGATTGTTCACAGGTTGGATTCAGTGATATTGGAGGGCTTTTCCAGCCTTAATGGTTCAGTGATTCTCTGAATGTCATCAGGGACTGACATTGTGCTTTGAGCTGCTCTGGTTTGTGAGTCTGGCCTCACCCCAAGACTTCATTTTTTCTTGTCCCCCAGAGTGGTCAAGCTCCTCGTTCCAGCAGCTCTCAGGAGTGACCCAGACCTGTACCACCAAGACTGTGGGCTGGGTAAGGACACTTTCAGACCTGCAGAGCAATTTGAACAGGCAGTCTCTTGAGTGGAACGTGTGCAATGAACTACAGATATTCAGCAAAGGTCCTGAGATGAGGGCTCCTTTCAAGACTAGAGCTTGTCATTTTTTTCAAGGGGCCACTGTCTCCAAATAAAACTAGACCAAATAAAACTATTCCCAAGCATTTTCTAGAGCCTTGCTTTTTTATTCATTCTTGCTGTCTGATTACCTTTGGAGCTTTGATTTTTGTGTTCTCCCGTGCTCTGAGGTAACCAAGCATTGTTCCAGCTTGCCTGGGACAGGAATGTGCAGAGTCTCTACATTGACTTAGAATTTAATAATCTTTTTAATATATTTTGTATGTTTTCATATTACAAAAATAATTATCATGCAACATTCCAGTAATACCACTGTTCGAGGTACTGTGCTTGGCTGTGAAGTTTGAGCCTGCCCTGTAGTTATGCATTTGATTGAATTTTCATTTGAAGTGTATCACTCCCATTTTCCATTATTTTCCATCCTATTCCATTGACATGGCACCCAGAAGTGTATGCAGGTTCATCCTGCAGCCATGTGTTTGTTAGTGGGATGTAATTGATTTTTTTGGGTAGCATCACCTGCTTTCTACCATAAGTTCCTTTCTCCCAGCTCTCTGTGCCCTTTGCAATGCTGATGCTGAATTCTCTTGTCCAGGAATCTGATCTGTGCCCTGTTCTTTTTCTAGGATAAGGTGGCATACTTCTGCTACCCCTTCACTGTGGAGATGTTTTACACCCAAGAAGATGAAGGTGTGTTTCCTTGTTACTATGAAATCCTTTGGTCCCACTGTAGCCATCATGCTGTCTGTCCTGTTGGAGATGAAAGGACAGAGGGAAATGTTTCTGGTTTAACAAAAGTCACCCTGCCACCACACAGCTCCTGGACACATCCTGTGTTTGCCCAGGAATCCATTAGCATTTTTATGGATTCATTGATGCTGCCCTGTTTCCAGGCTGTAGGCAGCTTTATCCAGTTGGAAAACTACTTGGATCTTGGCTTGTCTCTTTAAACATGGCATGCAGGGCTATGTTGCTGTTCCTGGTGTGCTGCACAGAGCCCTGGGATGCTGCAGCTAGAGAACCAGGCAGCTTTTTTATACACAACTAAAACTCTGTGCTGAGTCTTACATTTGTAGACGTGCTCAGTGACCTGTATAATCCCTAGATAGTTCATGTCACTTTGAAATTTCAGCTCTATTTTAAGCTGGGCTTCTCTGCTGCCTGTTCCTGCTGCTTCCTCACCAATCCTATTGCTCTGTGGATACAATTGCTAGGGACAGCTCTGTGGCATGCCTTGCCACTTGAATCCAATGTACACTTTGGATCTGGGTATTCAACCAACACTAATGAATTTTCAGACTAGAAGGAACACAGTGAGTTTGTTTCACTGTGGAAAAAAGAAATGCTTGGAGAGATGTAAGAGAATTCAAGATAATATTCCCCCAATAACAGTGGGAAAAGTCAGAGATAAACAGGTTCTGTGGTTTGGCTTCAGATCATTCACAAAACTGTCTGCTCAAAGATAATTGACAGCCCAGTCTAGACTAGCTCTTAAAGAATTTTCCCTAATTTTTTTCATCAATAATTCTATTATCAGCCTCAAATCTGAGGGTTCAACTTTTACAGGGGAAACTAATCAACCACAAATCTTTGTTAGTCATTGTAGCAGAAAGGACTGTGGTGGAAGGGTGCAGGAGTGTGTCCAGAGAGGGAGCAGAACTGGGGAAGGATCTAGAGCACAAGGAATAGCTGAGGGAGCTGGGCAGACTCAACCTGGAGAAAAGGAGGCTCATGGAGGATCTTCTCATTCTCTACAATTCCCTGACAGGAGTGGGGAGCCAGCTGGGGGTTGGGCTCTACTCCCGGAGAACAGGAGGCAGGAAACCTCAAGCTGCTCCAGGGGAGGTTTAGGCTGGGCACTAGGAGAGATTTCTTCACAGATACTGAAAGGGGCTGCCCAGTGAGTTCCCATCTCTGGAGGTATCCAAGGAATGACTGGAGGTGGCACTCAGTGCTCTAGTCTGGGTGACAAAGTGGGGATTGGTCACAGGATGGACTTGATGATCTTGGAGGTCTTTTCCAAGCTAAATGATTCTCTGATTCTTTGGCTTCCTACTAGTGGAGTTGGGCATTTAGCATTCTTTTTCTCAGTGATAGTCTCCTTCTCAAAGCTGTGATCTGCTCCCCATCTTGCAGACAGTCTCCCTCAGTGGCCTGTTCTCTACTTTGAGGTCCTATCCCTGGATTTCTGGCAGAGGTATCGTGTGGAAGGATATGGGTCCCTGGTGCTGCCAGCATGTCCAGGTAAAAGCATCCTTGGGACATTGTGTTGATTGTCTGGGAGAATGAGTTGAGTGATCCTCTTGGGAAGTGATTCAGCCAGTCCCAGGGATTTGTTTTACTAAAAAGAGCAGTCAGCTGTCTGGGGTGCAGCAAAGAAGGATGTAAGGTGCATCTTGATCCTGTCCTTGATACTGCCATCACAACATCTGGTGTGATAAAGCTCTGGGGTGATGCTATGCCTCCATATTTACATTGGCAATAGGCCTCTGTGTCCCACATGGGACCTGGGAGTGGCCCCTGTGTGTTATGAGGAGATGCTGCTGCTGTGCAGAGGGTATTTCAGCATTGGCTGTGTGACTAGAACGGGCTGACTCAATAGGAACATGCTTTCAGAACATTTCTGATACTGTGCAGTGTTTCCACTTCCAGACAGCTCTGGGTTGGGTCAGCAGGTATCCACCTGCATTTGCTGTCCTCTGTGTCTGAACAAATCACAGGTCACAGAAACTAAGCTGTCCTCTTGTCCTGGGCCAGGTGTCCACATGCTCACCATCCCTACCTGGCGTCCTGTGGAGCTGGGAACTGTTGCTGAAATGAGGAGGTTTTTCATTGGGGGATCTCCTGAGCTGGAGGATTTAACCTACATCCGGACACCATCGACCTTCAAGGTGGGCTCAGCTGCAGAGTAGCCTCCTGCCAGGACATGGTGCATTTCTCTCTTGGGTTCAGGTATCCATGGTCAGCCTGGACCAGATTTGAACAAGGATGAGCTACTGGTCCTGTTTCTCTCATAAAGAAATGTGTCCTCTGTGAGTCTTGTGATCCTGAACAGAGGAATGAACAAACACTGAGGCAGAGCTGTGCCTTCTGTGGGGGTGAGCATCTTAGAGAAGTAGGGGAGCATGGACCAAAGCCTTGGCTTACCCCTGCCTTTAAAGTGTTTGTCAGGTCAGCATTTGGTACTAGCTGTGGACTTCTCCTGGGTTTCAGTGAGGAATTTGGGCTGGAACAACTTCCTGAAGCAAGAAGCTGATGGGTGTGAGACAGGTGGAAACTTCATGTTCTTCAGAAAGTTGCAGAGGTGGCTGCTGGTGTAATGAGCAGGGTGATGTTAGTGGCAGCTTTGTGTGGGAGCAAGTCCTGAGGCAGTTGTTGAAACCTTGCCCCAGCACTGCACTGCACTGTCAGCTTGCAAGTGTTTAGATCCCTCAACACAGCCTGGAACTATGTGCTCTTCTTTCTGACCTTGCAAGGAAGGGAAGATGTGTGCACAGGAGTTTGTGCTCTGGTGGAACACGCTTGTTTTCACTGTAGGGTTACTCTAACCTGTGCCATCCCTGCAGGGAAAGCGCTTGAGCCGCTTTGGTTTCCGGACAGAGACCACAGGGAGCGTCACCTTCCGGCTCTGTTGCTTGCAGCAGTCCAAGTGAGTGCAGCAAAGGGAGTTTGAGCTCCATAAACTCCATCTCCTGTGCTGGTTTTGGCAGCCCTGACCTGCTGGTGTGCTTCTGTGCAGAGCCTTTCTGGAGAACAGTGCCCTGAGGCAGCGCATGCAGAGTGTACTGGACCGACTGGGAGGCTTCAGCCAGCAGAGCTCTGTCTACAATGTTTTGGGTAGGGCCTTCAGTGTCATTCTGTCTTGGTGAGCTTTTTCCCCCTTTTTACAGAGTGGGCTGGATATTTCAGGATAATCCTTTACTGTTGAAGTAATTCCCCTCCCTGTGAGCTCTCAGAGTCCATGGCAGGGGTTAAATATGCTGCTCTGAGCTGGAAACTTCAGGGGCCATCAGCTTTGAGCAGGCAGGAAGGATAACTACTGTGTGAGGACTCAGCCTGGACTGGGATGCTCACTCTTGCCTGGCACTGGGCAGATCTGGTGGCACTAAGGCACAGGCTCTGTCTCTGATTCCATTGTGTATAGAAATCAGAGAGCAGCAGGTGGAGCAGCACCAGGTGTTTCGGTGTGTAACCTATGCATAGGAAGTGGGATCCTGCACCAGGAGAGATGATGTTCACTGAAAAGACACATCCCTCCCCTTCCCTGGGGCTGTTTTTTGCATTGTGGCCTGTGTCACCTCTGTGTTGTAGAGGCTTTCCAGCGGGCACGGCGCCGGATGCAGGAAGCGCGGGAGAGTCTTCCCCAGGACCTCATCAACACTTCTGCCTCCACTGTGCTGCAGCCACTAGAGCCATGAGCATCACCTCTGCTGCTTGGAGCACTTGGCACCCTCTCTCCAGCACAAGCTCCCACCCCTCTGCAGAGGAGTCCCAATGCTGATGCCTGGAAGCTTCAGAAGCCCTTCCTTTGTTGTTCAACTTGGATGGGAGAATGAACTTATAACACGTCCAGACCCAGGATTTGCATTTCCACATCTGTGGAAGGAGCCCTGTTTTTCAAGGCCCTTTGTTAGCAGGCTCTAACAATGCAGCCAATTTTTCACATTTCTTCTGAAATACTGTCATGGAACCTGTGAACCCTGTAATACCTTTCAGGGATTGAAAAGGAAATAATGAGAAAAATTGACATGACTTAGTAAATTTGGTTTTCTTCTTAGAGAAGAGTGTGATGTTGAAGGTAAAGTCATGGATGCTGTATGAGATTAATGGAGTTATTCTCAAGATAACTTCTTGAGAAATGCTGATTATTGTTGTTAGCTGTTGTGTACAGAGCAATCAATAGTTAAATGAATCCATCCACCTCTACCTTAATCCTGATTTATTTCTAGAGAGACAGCTCTCTGCTATATGTACTATATTAAATTAAAGCAAAGGAAGACAGATGGAAAGCTGGACAAAAGGGTTACATTCTGTGTTTTCTTGTGTGTGACCATAAGATCTGGCTCTGCAGTGGTGAGCAGGAAGTTTCTTTGTTCAGGAATACAGCTGAAAACACACCTTCCCCTCAGTTCACCACAGAGCTTTGGCTGGGGCTGGAAGGTTTGCAGACAGTGAGAGCAGTTGATAACATTTGCACAGCAGCTGAACTTTGAACTACTCAAGCTGTTCATTTGAGGTTGATGTTTGTTGGTGGCTCATTGTTGCATCTCTGATTGCAGAACACTGTGGTACTTCCTGGGAAAGCTTGTGTTTACTCACTCTTTACCCTGTTTCTTCATTATTTTCTCATTTTCCCCCTGTTTTTATTTCTGTCTCAAGTTCAGAGGAACATAGCTCCCTGCAGACTGACAGTGCTGTGCTGGTTTGTGCACGAGTCACATTTCCACGTGTTTTCTGTTCCAAAGGATGGGAGAAAAATCCCAAGTTCAGAACATGCAGGTTTGAATGTGTGTGTGAATTTAGGACTCGGAGGATATGAGATGTGAATTGGCCATCCTTCTTTTGCTCTGCATGTTCCTCCTTCACAGGGAACATGAGACCCATGCTTGTAGCCATGTGTGTGGTTGTTGGAACATCCCCTTACTCCCTGGTGCTCCGTTGTTTTCCTCACTCCCTTCTTGTCATGCTGATGTTTTCCCAGTCTTCAATGAGAAAACAAACTCCAAAAAGGAATCAACAACTCTCAGAGTTTGTTCTTGATATTTGCTGTAATTCCTAGATCTGTCTGGCAGCTTGGATCTACCTGGCAATTTCAATTATAAGAGGACTTTTGTTCACCTTCCTTGCCTATTGCCCCTCACTTTGATGGAGGAGGTGACCAGGATGTGTTGGAAGTGTGTTCTGCACAGCAGAGCAGTGTCCTTAGCCTGCAGCTGGGTGGTTCCCTGGTGCTGATGTGATGGCTCTGGAGGTACCACATCTGGTGCTGGAGCAGCAGAACTGATCTCTCTGTTCTGTCATGGTCTGTAATGACTGACCCAGGATGCAAAAATTCAGCACTTGTTATCTCTTTATTTTAGTCATATTCACATTGTGGCCTTGTCTGTCCTTCTGCAATTTTTTGTGGTGCTCATCACCAATAGCTGAACTGCATCTCTCTGAAATTCTTCTCAGGATGGAGTTAAAAGGCTATGAGAATAATTTTTTAATCAATGAAGTAACAAAACACCTTTTAAATTGAAAATATGTTGATGGCAGATCGTGTTGAAGTGGAATTTTCTGATGAGGTCGGGTTCCTGACTCATTGCCCAGTTATTATGGCAGGATTTAGTGTCCTGAGTGTGGGATGCACTAAGATTTACATAGTTATCTTACTTTGCCTCTTAGAACTCTGGATAGAGAAACTCAAGAGGAAAATTTTAAAATTAAAAATTACTAGAACCAAGCAAGCAATTCATCCAAATAGACTGTTTGCAGTTCTTCACTGTCTGCTTGCAGCCTCCTTGGCCTGACAGAATAAAGTGGTGCTGGTAAAAGCTGGTTTGAAGACACTCCTCAGCAAATATTCTTTGAATTTGTACTTTATAAATTAAATTAGCAAGTTTCCATAAATGTGTACACATATGAAAATGTCACTGATCTTTTAGTCACAACTGGCATTTGTGCTCTGAGCCTGCTGAGGAATCTAGCCTGGACAGGAGGTGTGCACAGCTGGAACTGGAGATCACCAAGTTGGGTAGAGGGATGGAACACCTTCCCTATGAGGAAAGGCTGTGAGAATTGGGATTGTTTAGCCTGGAAAAGAGAAGGCTTTGAGGTGATCTAATTGTGGCCTTCCAGTTCCTGAATGGATCTGACAAGGAAGATGGAGAGAAACCCTTTACAAGGGCCTGGAGTCACAGGATGAGGGGGAATGGCTTCCCACTGACAAAGGGCAGGCTTGGGTGAGATATTGGGAAGAAACTCTTCCCTGTGAGGGTGGTGAGGCTGCCCAGAGCAGCTGTGGCTGCCCCATCCCTGCAAGTGTTCAAGGACAGGGTGTACAGCACTTGCAGCAACCTGGTCTAGTGGAATTTGTCCCTGCCCATAGCAGGGGATTGGAATGAAGTGAGCTTTAGGATCTCTTCCAACCAAAACTGTTCCATCAGTCTATGATTCTGTATCTGGAGTGGGGTCATGCATTTACCAGTGTGCACAGGTGGGGAGATTGAACAGGAGATGTGCCTGGAGACAGGCAGGAGGGGAGACCAGTGTCCTCCCTGGAGCCATGAGGAGGTCACTGCATGGGAGTGTCCCTACTGTTCTGCATAATTCTCACTGGAGGGGTGCCCATACAGGGAAACTCAACAGAAGTGAGAGGAAGGACTCTTGTGAGTGCACAAGAGCTTGGGATCGGTGGGCGTGAATTAACGAGACAGGGGAGCCCTGAGCTGAAAGGGGAGGGCAGGAGGAGCCTGCAGCAGGCACAGACAGGAATTGCTGCAGGTCCTTGAAGGTCCCAGATGGGGTCTAGCAGTGAGATTTGGGGGGTCTGTGCATGGCTGGCAGCCCCCCAGCTCAGGCTACACCAGCTGCAGCAGCATAGCTGGTTTCTCTGGGGCTTTGTCTGCTTCTTCCTTTGAGCAGACGGGAGCTGTGATGGGTTTTTGAGAGCCAACTGTACTTCCAGCTGAATGGGCATCTCTCCGAGGCTGAATCCAGCAGCCTCACGGTGCTTTGTGGGGGCAGGACTCAGCCCAAAGGCCCTCAGGGCCTTCCAGGGTTGAATTAAATGAGCTGTGCAAACAAAAGGGAATGGCAGGAATGATAGCTTGGTGGAGGAAAAGGCTGTGGGCAGTTGAAAGAGCCTGCACGATACAAATCATTCCAGTGTAAATGTAACAAAAAAACCCAACCCTGGAGATGAGTCATTCACATGACTGGAACAGCTTCTAAACAAAGTCAAACTGCAGGAATTGGTTTTGGTCTTAATGGAAGAAGATTTGGGCTGTGATAAATCCAAATTGAGGACTTGTGAGGAAATCTCAAAGAGTGCTTCAGCCTGGACCCATCCCAGGACTGGAGTTGCATCCTTCCTTTGTGACGGATGCTGGGATGTAGGGATGTGTACCAGGAGCGTGTTCGAGAAGGACACTGGCATGTGCACCAGGAAGAATGTTAGAGAAGGCTGTTGGGATGTGCACCAGGGAGGATTTTGGGGAGGACACTGAGATGTGCATCAGGAGGGGATTTTGGGGAGGACACTGCAATTTGCACCAGGAGGGGTGGCTGGGAAGGACTCTGGGGTGTGCATCTAGAGGGATGTTTGGGAAGGATGATGGGAATGTGCACCAGGACAGGTATTTGGGAAGGATGGTGGGAACATGCACCTGGACAGGTATTTGGGAAGGATGATGGGAATGTGCTCCTGGACAGGTATTTGGGAAGGCTGGTAGGAATGTGCACCTGGACAGGTATTTGGGAAGGATGGTGGGATGTGCACCAAGACAGGGGATTTGGGAGGTGTGGAGCTGCCAGCTCTGGGCAGGATGAGTCCTACAGAGATTTGTCCTGTCCCTGGCTGGTGTGTGGGGAGGGGAGGAGTATTTTATTTGCACCACAGGGTTTAAGTGGTCCTTATTAAATCTCTACCGGAGGTTGATTGTTGGGTCAATATGTTTTAATTTTAGCCACGGGATTGGAGGAGGGCTCCCAGCAGCAAAGGGAAGTTCTGGGCTGCTTTGCCTCTCACTGCCTGCTGCTGTTTTATTAATGCTCACTGTTCTCCCAAGGTGCAGCCCACGTTCTCTGCAGTTAATGCCAATATTTCAATGCACAGCAGAGTAAAGCTGACCTGAGGAAAATCCCACTTCATTGGATCAGTCAGGAAATAAGTGTCCATGTGCCCTGTGCCTGCACTGAAACGATTGCTTTGGTTTGATTGAATATCCCTCACTGCTTTGGATTGAGTAGGTTTTTAAGTGAGCCCTAGTGCCACATAGGCTGGAGATACTTCTCTTTCTCTCTCATCTGTCAGAGTCATTTTCTAGAGTAACACAGAATATCAGAAAGGACTGATGGAATCAGACTTCTCTATAATTTATTCAGAAGTTCTTGTACTTACAATCATCTGACTTTCACAACAGTTGGCAGGATTTCTACAATGCGTGAAAGTGAAACTTGGCTTGGAGGTGTGGGATTCCAGGTTGTTTCAAGCTTTCCAGATCTGAGAATGAGAGGATCAGCTTTTGGGAAGGTGAGTTTCCCATGACTTAGTGTGGCTTTAGAAAGCCAGAAAGGACAGGCTGAACATCGAGGGCTAATGCACAAATTTCTTCATGCAGCGTAACAGACGACAGATACTCATCTGTGAAAAACTTGAGAAGTGTTTTTCAAATTGTTCCTTATATAAAGACAGAGAATACAGATCATCCCTATCAGATGTTTTCTTTCTTCTGTAGGAAATTTTCCTGTGCAGGGCATTGGCTTGTGCCTGAGCATGTTGTCAGGCTGCTGCTGGAGGCATGAGGACGTGGAGAGAGCCTGTGATTCCTTTTAGGTGATTATTGTTTCTCTGGAAGGTTCCTGTCCCACTCTGCCACTCTCTGGGAGATCTTGTTCCCTCTGCTCATGTTCTTGTGAGTGTCATGATGCTCTTATGGCTCTGGACTTGGGATAGGGAATGAGAGATGAGATGGGCTGTAGACAGGTGAATGTCCATTTTTCCTACTCACTGCTGGAAATACTGAGTCCTTATAATTTTTTCCACCACAGATGTGTTCAAAAGGCTGAACTGCATCTCCTTGTCCTTAGTCACCTCTCTTTTTCCTTTGTTTACCTTCTGTCCCATTTTGACTTTCTTGGCCACAGCGCACAGCTCTTCCCAATTTTCCACCCCCATCCAATGCCTTTCTGAGTGCCCTGCCTCACCTTCTCCAAGTCATGGCACAGTTCCCTTCCTCCCAGTATCATCTCCCTGTTTGCTGATATGAACTTTGCCCAGAGTGAGGACAGGAGTCCTGTCCCTGGAAAGACCACGGGGCAGCATCTTCCCATCCTTGGACACGTGGGATTGCAGCCTGTGTTAGCTGTCCAACAGCAATTTTAAATGGTTGTTGGCATGGAGACAAGCATTTGGAGCAATGGTCACTGACATACCTGCTTCCCTTGAGTGGGGAGAGGGAACCTCCAGCTGGATCCACTTGTGACTTTGGTCATATGGACCTTCCCTCCTCTGCTCCTGTCCTCCGGGTGGGCATTGTGTGGGATGAGTGGGGTGTCTCCCTTGCAGGGAGGTGGTGTGGAGTGGCCCATCCAACTCATCACTTCCTTGCCTCTGAGATGCTTTCTCTCTCACAGGACCTGGCCCGAGTTCTTGGCACGGAGAATACCTCCCTGGCTCCCTCAGCACTGATGTGCTCTGTCACTCTGGTCTGTTCCTCCATGAACAGCTTTCCAGCCTAATCCTCAACAAATAACTTCCAGCAGCTGTTGCAGGATCTGTGTCTTGTCCCTCCAAAGTGCATAGTGTCCCTGGAGTGACAGCAGTGACTGAAAAGGAATGAATGAGCAGCTTCAAGTGGTTTCTGATCTGCAGCCAAGCTGCTGGCTCAGGGCTGCACTCTGAGTTTCCACCATGTTTGCACTGTCAGCCTCACTCTGAACCCAGCACTCGCTTTTCTCTGTGTTTCTGGTGAGGATTTATTCTGCACCCCCTTGTGTGTGTCTGAACTCTTACATTGGCAGTTGCAGTTCTGTCCTCCTGATGGAGGCAAGTCCTTGAGAATGACAGAATCGATCTTGGACATGCTGCAGCTGCACAGAGCCATCCTCTTCAGCCTCTGCTCAAAACACCTCTGTAATTCCTCATGTGTCTCAGGTTACTGGAAATGTAAAACGTGTAGCAGGCAGAGAAATTTTCAAAGTGAGAATGTATGCTTCCATAGCACTCCACGGAGCTCAGAAGAGGAGAAAAATGTTTATTCATGAGCCTCTTGATGAGATTTGGCTAAAAAGGTCCTTCACATTGAGGTGGGGTGGTTGTGCTCAGGGTCTGGAGTGGAGGAGGGTGTGGACCTGTCCTGCTGTGGTAGCCCAGCTCTGGTGCCCAACATGCTAACCTGTGGCAGTATGGAGAGAGCCAAGTGTGGGGCCAAGCAGTGGCACAAGGGGACAGGCAGGATGAACTGAGCCTTAGCTCCAGTGTGAGAAGGTGCTCCAGTTTAGCAATAGCCAAAAGCATAGCTGGACTCATCCCCAGTCTCAGCTGAGGCAGCCAGAGCATGGTGTGCTGGCTCTGTGGAGAGCCAAGGACAGAGCTGTGTCTGAAATCTTCATCCTTTTCACCTTCTCACCTGCCTTGAGAAAGGCTGAGCATGGAGAGCATGTGACACAAGGAGCCAGAGCATAGAGAGCACGGAACACATGGGACCATCTTGGGAAGAGCCTCTTCCCTTGACAGGGTGCTGAGAGGTATTAGGGGAGGTGAAACCTCATGGAAGGCTGCTCTGACACCAGAAAACCTCTTTCTCTTCGCAGTATGATGTGTATCCTTCCATGAGTGAGAACATCCCTGGCATTGGAGTGATTCACAGCAACAGGGTCTGTGTCCCCCTCATTGGGGTGGAGTGAGCCTCTGCCCTAACGAGGGGGTACCGGGTACCGGGGGTACCGGGTACCGGCGATACCGGGGTACCGGAGACCGACTCCGCAGGTTCTGTGTGGGGCCGCCAGGGGGCGCCGCGCCCCAGAGCCGCGCTCGGAGCCCCGGCCGGGTTCACCTTTAGTGGGGGGGGTGGCGAAGGGAGGGGCAGTGAGGGGTAAACGGGGTTGT
>VRYO01000577.1:1756412-1794994 GCA_009812075.1 Sialia sialis | reverse complement strand
CTCCCACCAGGATCACTTGGCTGGGAGTTTCCTTTGCTCTGAAAAAAACCACCAGGAGGATGGAGCTGGGGTAATGCCAGCAAGGGGCTGAGGGGGTGGCTGTCAGGGATGATGAGGTGGCTCTTGGGGTGATGGGGCAGCTCTGAATGCCCAGGGCTCACTGTAGATGCCCAGGAGTGGCTGTGGATTCTGGGGGAGGAAGAGGCTCCCCCAAGACCTGCCTCCCCACTCTGCCTGGAAAGCACCCAAACATGGGGCTCTGTCTCCACCACCAGCACAGGCTGTGAAATGGGATTGGAAAACAGGCTTTTTAATAATAATAGTAAAAAGAAGCCTCATGAATGTCCTTTTGGCAGCCAGTGCTGGCTGAGAAGTGATGCCATGGAGTATTTTAAAATTTCTCTGTTCCTTTAAATACGCCTTAAGAAAAATAAAATGTGTTTTCGCCTCACTCCTGCTGCTGCTCCTTATTCATCACCCTCATGCTGAGGGTGCAGCATTCTTCCCGGGGACTCCTGGGGATGGAGGAATGCTTTTGAGCATGCAGCTGCCCCGTATGTGAGTGGGTCTTGGCAGGACTGCAGTGAGTGAGGCAGCATGGATTTACACCCTTGGTGGTGGCAGACACCAGGGAGGAGCGAGATGCTGCAGTGGACACAGAGCGTTTGAACTTGTTTCCTCTCTGCTGCCTCATTAATAGCCTAGCTCGGTTCTTCCCATGTTAATACAGTGTTTAAATTCTGCCAGGGATGATAAAAAAGAAGGATTAATAAAAAAAGAGCTGGCATTGTTGGAGCAGAGGAGGGGAGGTAGGGCGGTCACTGCTGTACAGAACAGAAGCTCCATGTCTTAATGGGATTTTTTTAAATGGTACTTGAAATTCAAAATGCTAATCCCAGCTCTTTTCTGAACCTCAGCTCTGGTTTGGATCAGACTTGCTGGAGCTTATTCAGTGCCCTTGTGGGAGTAATGTCCCCAGGTCTGCTCTGAGCCAGGGACAGGAAATTTAACTTACAGATGAAACATCCTCTAGTTGTGGAGGAGAGCAGCTGAGGATGGGCCGTGCAGGATGCCTTGGATGAGGCCGAGCAGAGCTTTGTTTACAGCTGCTTCTATGCAGGTGTCACAGCTGTGCTCCATCCTGCCATAGGGCTGACAGCTCAGTTTGAGTGAGACGTTGGGATTGCCAGGACGTGACACAGGTCCAAATGGTAAAATAATTATGAATGGTGTTTTGGGAGTGGGAGGAAGTGAGGGAGATGCCAGTGTCATAGGATCACAGAGTGCTTTAGGTTGGGAGAAGCCATCCAGTTCCAACCCCCCAGCCATTGGCAGGGCCCATTTTTGGTGGTGCGCTTTCCTCCCATGGCCGTTGTTCATCTCCAGCAGCTGTTTTTATGTGCATTTCTCCAGTGATGTTTGTGTATTTGTGCCGTGCCACTGCCCTGCCCAGCTGGCTGAATCCCCACTCCTGACAGCCAAGTCCCTGCTCCCAGCGCTGCCTCCTGCCAGTGGGAGTTGTGGGAGATGGATGTTAAAAATAAAAGGAGAGAGGAAGCAAGGTGGGCTCCAGGTCTGGCTCTGTGGATCCACCCCCACCCCTCCTGTGGCAGTGCAGTCTGCAGCAGTGCCCCAGGACTCACAGCGTGACCTCACTCCATCCCTTCCTCTTAATTCCAAACTGTTCCTTCTCAGGCTTTCTCTCCTGGGGGCACAAATGTGAAGTCGACCACAGTTGCTCTTTGCAGAGGTCGGGTCTTGTGTGTCTCCATCTTTTCCAGCACCCCCCGGCTGCAGAAGTCCCTGCAGACCTTGGAGATGAAAATATGTACTCGTTTAGATGCCATCTTCCTTTCCTTTTTTAACCTTCTTCATTGCCATAAGTGCTTTTGAGCTCTTCTGTTCAGCCAGAAGGGTCATGTAAATAATTCAGCTGTCCTCTGTCCCTGCCAGTCGGGAGTGGGGCTGTCACATGGTGGGTGACAGCCGGTGGCTGTGCCGTGTCCGCAGCCTGCTCTGGCTGAGCTTGATGGTTTTAGCATTACTGAAATGCTCATTTTTTGGGCGTGGGGAGGAGCAGAGCTGGCGTGGCAGGTCAGACTCATGGCTGCTCTTAAGAGCGTTCCTGGTCCCACAAGCACTGGGGCAGGGAAACTCCTTTGCCTGCTCCCTTGGGGTCCTGGGGCAGGATGGGTGAGACGCCAATGAATCTTCACTCTTGGGGTCTGCTGGGCTGGGCAGCTGGGCAAGGAAGAAGGTGACAGGAGTGATGTAGATGAGCCCCACATGCTCCTGTGTGAGATGTTTGTTCTCCCCAGCAGCTGGGGGGTCCTGGGTGTCCCTGTGCCAAAGGGATGCTGTTCACAGCAGTGGGTGCACACTGTGATAGGACAAGCCAAAAACTGGGAAAACCCTTTTCTATTCTTTAAACATGACTGCAGGCAAAGCCCAGACTCTAGGTCAGCTCTGGGTGATGTGTCCCCAACCTGAGAGGGGCCTGGTGGGGTGATGGGTTTGAAGGACAAACAGAACTCAGGGGGTCTGAGCCCCTGAGTCCCTCCTGTGTGTGTGTTGGGGAGCTTCAGGCCTGGTACATGGGAGTTTGGTGGTCCCACTGAAATCACCTTGAATACAGGAATACTCTTGAGCCACTGGACCCTGGTGTCAATCTGTGGGCACCAGAGAGTGGTAAGAGTGATGGTAAGTGCAGCCAGGTACGTCAGCTGTGTGTTGGAGGTCTGAGAGGCTGGAGCCAAAAGGGTTCAGTCCCGTTGCTGCTGTTTTAATCGAAGTGTCTTTGTGTGTGAGCTGCTCGGAAGCTGTACAAATGTTTGTTTTGCCATGTATCTCCCCGTTAACAAGATTTCTCAGGAAATATGCAAAATTATCACTACAGGCAGAACATGTACAGTAAGGCTCATTAAGCTAAGTACTGTGATAAATTGCTTCTTCCAGAAAATTATGTATATTAGCAAAAAGGAGGAAAGTGAGCCCGGGTGGAAGACCAGGAAGACAGAGTGTGCGGTATTGTTCTGGCTCCAGGTGACCTGAGCACACCTGCCTCAGGGGAGTGTCCTTGTGCCATGGTGTCTGCAGGATGATCCTGGAGGAGATGCCTGGGGAAGGGAGGGCAAGCAGAGGACAGCATGGGAAATGGAGATAGAGTGATGCTGTGTCAGGACCAGACCAGGCACAAAGCCAAAGAAGCTGTCTTTGCTTTGGAAGAATATGAAACAAGGCAACTGTGAAGGTACAAGGAGTAGAAAGTTTGGCTGAACTGAAAGAAGGGAAAGGCCAGGGGTGATGTCTCACAGGCTGCTTGCACCTCTGCCTGAGCCCCTGCCTGCAGTGGCCAGAACCAGGGCTGATGTTGGAAATGTGGGCACTTGCTTTTGCCCCCCCCAAATCGGGGAGCAGACCTAGGGCTGTGACAGGCTGTAGCATGTGGTGTTTCATGGGCTCACAGACCATGTGCAGGAACACCTTTGGCTAGACCGGATTGCTCTGAGCCCTCTCTGGCCTGGCATTGAACACTTCCAGGGACGGGGCTGACACAGCTGACAGACTTCTGGGTGCTCAGGTCCCACATGAGAGATGTTCTGAAACATCTTTCAACCTTTTTCAGTGATACTTTGAGTACTTTCCTTGGTCATGCAGCTGCTCTCCCCTTTTGCAGGAGTGGTAGAAGTAGTGAGTGAAGCCCAGAACATATGCTGGCCAAAAGCTCATCTTGGGGACATCCAGAGGAGAATAGGAATTCCCTCTGCTCCAGCAGCTGTGGAAAGCTCAGGTTCAAGAAAAGTTTCCCCTCAGTTGCCAAGGAACCTTCAAAGAATCATGTAATCCAACCCTATTTCCACGGCTGGGACATATTCTGCTAGACCAGCTGCTGACTGGTTGTGGAATTCCAAATCTTCTGCTCAAATTGTGTTTGTTTGCTCCTAGGCCAGCATATTCCTTCTGCAGGAGAAGGTTCCTCCTCCCTGCTGCCTCCTCCTCCTCAGGCATCCACAGGCATCTCAACATACTCTACAGGGCATGGGACAGACCTGGCTGTGCAGCATCAAAATCTGCTGCAGGGTGGGACTGAACTTCCTGTTAACAGTGCACTTTTCCAGATTCTAGTGAATATTGTGGACCCAGGTTTCTTTTTATGGGAAATAATGAAAATGAAGTTTTCTGCTCACCGTCCTGTGAGTTTTCAGGAGAGCATTCCCACTGTGACCACTTCCATGCTGTTGTATTTCTGCAGATGTGTGCTGCAGGTTTTCCAGTGTGAGTTCTGCCTTTTTCTCTGCCATTGCTGGTCTTGCATCAGGTTCTGTCAGACTTTGGGTTTGTTTATGAAATGACTGTTTGCATGGGTTTTCCAGAGGACCTTTGCCTTTTCTGAGGATCAGTGTCCCACCTGGATAGTGCTGAGGTTCTTGTACAGGGTCCAGACAAGAGAAATGTCATTGAGCTTTCATGATCATGTGAGCAACCTGGTTTAGTGGAAAGTGTCCCTGCCCATGACAAGGGCTTGGACTGGAGCATCCTTGAAGGTCTGTTCCAAATCAGCATATTCCATGAGTGCCTGTTTGTAGGTGGGGTAATGGATTTGAGGGACAAACATTTTGCAGATTGTGTTGATCCCGCAGCCATGAGCATTGTGGTTCTGCCTGTGTCACCTTCTCTGCCTGAGGCGTTCCTTCCTTTCTCTCTGCTCTCTGACAGTTTCCTAGGACACACTGCAAGGTCACTAGTGGGCATCACCAGGGCTTGGTGACGTTGGCAGACACCAAAGCACGGTGATGATCCCAGCAGAGACATCTCTGAGTGCTGACCCTGATGAATGCAGTGGAGATAAGAGAAGAGTGTGCGCCTGCTGTGCCTTCTACAGCCCATGGGGAGCTCTGGCCTGCGCAGGAGCTGTAGCAATGATGATGCCACATAGAGGTTGTTAAAATATTAATTTCAGATTATTTAAGTCTGTTTTTAACCAAATTATTCTTCAGCCATGACTGTAAATTTATGAAGTGCTGGCTGTAAAGTATGCTTTTCCAGTAGGTGATAGCGCTGTCCATGCTTCAGAGCTGCAGGAAGAAGAGGTCAGTGAGTTCAGCTCATTGCACTCTCCAAGACTGGTGGCAAAACTCTTGTCACCTCTGACACTTGCTCCTCAGAGTTAAGGAGAATTTTACCTGTTTTCTTGTAAAACTGAGCTTAAGAGTGATCATGGTTCTCATAAAAGGCTTAGGCTTTGTGCCAAAGGCTGGGAATTATTTTGCAGGAATGCAAGCCAGCACCTAAGGACAGAACTCTTGGAAATCATGTTCTCCCTTGCACTGCTAGTGTTGGAAATTGGAAATACCACCTGACTCATGCAGATGTTGCTGAATGCTGAAGTCAACTTTTATTCATAAAAAAGTTGTTAATGGGAAGGTGTGGGCTAGTTTTGGTGAATATTAGAATTGCTTAGGTTAGAAAACCCCGCAAAGATCCAGCTGTTTCTGCAGCACTGCCAAGGCCAGCACTAACCCCAAGTGCCACAACCACCCATCTGTTAAATCTGTTCAGGAATGGTGACTCCACCACTGCCCTGCACAGCCTGTGCCCTGGCAGCTAGGCTGGACAGCCCTTTCTGTGAAGAATTTTTCCCCAATATCCAACTAAACTTGCCCTGGTAGAGCTTAATGCCATTTCCTCTTGTCCTGTCCCTTGCTCTGTGGCAGCAGAGCCTGACTCTCACCTGGCTCCACCCTCCTGTCAGGGCATTGCAGTGAGTGAGGTGCCCCCTGAGCCTCCTTTTCTCCAGGCTGAGCCCCCTCAGCTGTTCCTGGTGCTCCAGACCCTTCCCCAGCTCCATTCCTTTCCCTGGACATGCTCCAGCATCTCAGTGACTGTCTTGTGAGGGGCCCAGAACTGACCCCAAGCTTTGTGGTGCCTCAGCAGTGTCCAGCACAGGGGGACAATCACTGCCCTGGTTCTGCTGGACACATTATTTCTGACACAAGCCAAGTGCCATTGGCCTCTTGCCCACCTGGGCTTATGTTCAACTACTGCTGGCCAGCACCTCAAGGCCTTTCTCAGCTTTTCAGCAACTCTGTCCCCAGCCTGGAGCATTCCATGGAGTTGTTGTTACCCTAGTGCAGGACCTGGCACTTGGCCTCATTGAATGTCATAGAGTTGGCCTTGGCCCATTGATTCAGCCTGTCCAGATCTCTCCAGCAGTTCAACATCTCACCCAGCTTGGTGTCTCCTGCTGCGGGTGCCCTTGATCCCCTTGTCCACATCATTGATAAAGCCCCAACACTGATCCCTGGAGCACACCACTGGTGACAGGCTGCCAGCTGGATGTAATCCTGGAATAGACGAGCTGAATTTGGGGCCTGTGTGCCATGGGGTGGCCAACTGATCATGGTGCACAGCTGTACTGTATGGTCTGCAAAAAGGGCTGAGGCTGAGACCATGGGGAGTTTAACCATGGCCTTGGGTGGTGCAGCTCCTCAGGGCTGTCTCCTGGGAGCATATCCTCTGGCTGTCCTTGTCCTCAGCCTTGATGCCACCTCCCTGGAAACCTTCAGGACTTCAGCCCTGCTTGGAGGGTTTGTTTTTGCTGCTGCAGATGCCTAAAGCAAACCCTGAAGTGTGGGGAGGTGAGGGCAGCCCCAGGGTGAGGGACTTGCTTGGTGGGTGGGAGATCTGTGGGTGCTTTGGACTTTGTCCAGGTGAGGCTGTGCTGAGTTGCCCTTGTGCTGCCGAGCATAGAGAGCCAGGCTGGGATGTTTGCAGAGGTCTGCACACTCTCCTACATGTCCTTTGGGCTCTGTTTCCAGAGGTCTGGGTGTCTGCCCTCTCTCCTACGTGTCCTTTAGGCTCTGTGAGATGGCTGAGGTGTCAGTGCCGCTCGCTGCTGAGTTATTCTGACCTTGTCCTTCCTTGCACAGCTGCAGTGATCTGCCCTGGGAGCTCTCAGTGTCAGCAGCAGTGCCTTGGGGGTTTGGACATAGGGAACAAGCTGCTGTTGAGTCTTGGACCCTCGCGTGCCACTCTGTGTGGGGACACCGTCCCAGACATGACCCACAGCTGCTCAGAGGCATCCCCAGGAGCAGAGTGTGCATCCCGCCGTGTTCTTGGTCTTGCTACAGAAAGGACATTGTTTTACAAAGCAAGTCAAGCCCAGATGGCTGGAATCTCTTCAGCTGGGCAGAGCAGCACGGAGGTGTTGGTAAATAAAAACAAACAGATGCAGCCTGGGAGTGAAGCTGTCGAGCAGCCTCCTGCATCTCAGGGATGCGCCTTTCTGTGCTTAACTGAGTGGTCCCTAAAAGGGGGATGGCAGCTGCTGTGGCTTTTTCTTTCTGTTGTGCTTTTGTGAGGCTTGTCTTGTCTCTGGGAGGGTGGGAGGCAGTGTGGCCTGGGCCTACAGCCCTGCGGGGTGCTGGAGGCAGGCGAGAGCCCACTGCCTGTTTGGACACTTTTCCCAGGAAAACGTGCCAGCAGGGTTTGGTAGAGGGATGTGTCTGGGTTCAGATGTGCCCAGCAGTGGCTGAGCCCACTGTTCCTCTGCCCTGCCTCTGCTGCCTGCACCAGCTCCCTGGATGCATCTGAACATGGTCAAATCCATCTGCAGCCCTGACAGGAGAGGGCAGGAACTTGGGGCTGCATGTGGCCACTTGTGAGGTGACAGACACCTGATTATGTCCTGCGCAGCCCACCTTGCCAGCCTTGCTGTTTGGAGCAGAGCAAGCGTCAAGTCTTCTCAGGTGTTCCATGCTCCTTTGCATCTTTCAGAAAGTGCTTGGAGAGGGAATGGGGTGGGTTGGAACCACAGGAATGTGATTTCCTCAATAATAAATTTATTAGCATGTGCTGGTTACAAAACCTACAGAGCCAGGATGTTCCAGGGCTCTGGATGTCTTCCTATCTGCTACTCCTTTTTGTCAGGGATGGTATCATAGTTTGGCTATGCCTGCACTTGGGATTTTGGCCCTTGTGGAGGGCACTTTGAACCCTGTGAGGCTCTGAAAGCTGCTGCAGGATCTTTGACTGACCTGCTCTCCCCATCTAGCGACTGCTGCTCAGTGGCACTGAAGAGGCAGCAGCTCCCAGAGCCATCCCAGCTGCTGGGCAGTGCCCATGTGGTGCCACTGGTTTGCCTCTGGTGCACTGGGGAAATAAAAACCTTGCAAAAGAAGAGTTATCCTCACCTGCCCTGTGTGGGGAACAAGCCTGGAAGCCCTGGGTCCTTGGTGCTGGCTGACAGTGCCTGAGGCATAAGTGGAGAGGCACTGTGAGGATGGTGTGCCTGACATTGTGAGTTCTCTGGCTGGGGAATTGTTTGTTCCTTGTGCTGAGCAGCACCTGCTCAGTTTTGAGAGACAAGAGCTTTCCATGTGACTTTGGAAACCTGGGATGCTCACAGCTGGGATGCTGTGTGGTACTGTATGTTTCCTTTGGAAAGTTTTGATCTTGTTCTGACTTGTGCACTAAAATTAATCATGGGGGGAGACCTCAAGCTCGGGGTAGAGCAGTGAGGGGCAGAGTGGAGGGAGATGCTGGGAGCAGCTGATCCATCAGTGCCCTGCATCCTGTGAGCTGTTCTCCCAGTGGCATCTCCTCCGGCTCCAGTCCAAGTCACCCATTAGGGGTGTGACTGCTGCTTGCTGGCTCAGGGACTCGGGGTGGTGGGCTGGGATGATCTGCCTGACAAGGGGGTCGGAGGCAGTGTGGCACCGAGGGTGTTTCCAATGACGTGGGTTGGACAGATGGTGCCCTTCTCCAGCCCGGAGTGACAAGTGACATGTGCCCTCCTGACCAGCAGGCTCCATCTGTGTAATTTCCTCTTCACGGGGCTTCTGGCTGGGCTCTGTGCCGCTCTCCCTGTCCAGTGCCTGCTCTAAATAACATCTCTCTGCCTGTCCATCAGCCTCTGCGCTCACAGGACTGCTCTGCCCTCAACCATGAGTGCCTCTGACAGGGCTGTGTGTGCCTTTGGCAGAAACCCCTTCCATGGGTGGTGGGTCCCTTCCTTCAGGATTTCTGGGTATGGCAGCAGGGATAGGCCTAGGCAGGGGTGTGGCATCCTTTGGGCAATGAGACAGGCCTGTTTCAGATGTGGAAGGGACAAGCAGGAGGTGACAAGGAGAAGAGCATCTTGGCAGGTACCCTGCTCTCCTGCTGCTCTTCCTCTGCTGCTAGTCCTGGCCTTCCTGGTTTCCATCCTGCATTTAAACTTAACAATGGGAATACTCTGCTCACAGGCTACAAAAAGGGGCTCAGAATTCTGGCAAATTGAGATCCTGCCAGAATGATGGCAAAAAAAGCTGGAGAGGCTTGTGGGGAACACCATTGTCAGTTCAACACCATTGTCCTGTCCTGGGACCCCAGAGCTGGAGGCAGCTCCAGGCTGTCTCAGGACAGCAGGGCAGAGAGGGGATATCCCCTCCCTCTCCTGCTGCCCACACTGCTGAGGATGAGCCCAGGACACACTTGGCTTTCTGTGCTGCCAGTGCTCATGGCTAGGTCAAGTCCCATTTGTCACCCACCAGAATCCCCTGATCCATCCTCACAGGGTGCTCTCAACGCCCTTTCCTTTGACTCCTTCCTGTAGATCAATCCTGCTGGGTGCATGGTGAGGTGGCAGAAGCTACAGGCAGGACATGTGTGCAGCCCCTCCATCTGTGGGGGCTGGTGTGGATGAACTTGTCCCCCACATGGAGAGGCTTAGCAGGGTGGAGGAAGAAAGATCCCCTGACCTGGCAACACGCTTGCAGGGTGGTGTTTGCATTGGCAGGTACGTCTTCCATCACTCACAGGATCTGTTGGCATTATCCAAGATCCTGGGGGGTGTAGGTGGGGTTTGTGTTGTAATTGCCCATTCAGTGGGCTCTCAGTACCACCCACTGAAGTGTGTGATGCTTGAAAGCTGCTGATGCTTAAAATCAAGCACAGCACAAACCTAGCAGGCATGTGTGATATGTAAAGTGTAATGTGAACATGGATGGTACTTGTATCTCTGTAGCAAAGATCTATCCATGCATTCCAAGCTTTAGGACATGGTTCTGTGTGACCTCCTCGATGCTGAGCCCTCCTCCCACGTGCTGTGGGTGCTGGGGGAGTCCTTGGGATGCTCTGGGAGCAGTGGAGCATAAGTGGATATTGCTCTGGAGCCAGTTGTTGACCCCAAGTGGACCTGAGCTTTCAGCCAGGCTTGCTGCTGGCCAAAGGAATGGCGCAGTCAGCACTGGGGCTGGGACTGGAGGGTGACAGCTGTCACTGTGCTCAGATGGCTTTGAGAAGGCTGGGGCAGTGATGACAGGGGATAGGGGGAGGGACTGGGCTGTCTGGTGGCACTGGTGCAGGAAGGATTTAAAAGAGCCTGCGGCCAAATCCTACCCTTGGCTCCAGGGAGGGGTGGGAAGTGTTGGATGTGGTCATGTATTGAGCTCTGCCCAAAGGCTGAGCAGTGCTCTGGCTCTCAGTGCCAGACTGTGACTGCTAAAGGGAACGGGAAAGGTGGTGTGGACCCGGTGTGAGCAAACTGCAGAATTTTGGAAGCAAAAACCTTCAGGGAAAAAGCTGTCCCTGCCTGATGCAGGAGGAACTGTACAGCCCCAGCTGGTACCAGCACATTTGTAGCAGTGGGACCAGGACAGTGAGCACCCCCTGGGCTGGGCACTGCTGAGGCATCTCAAATCATGGGGTCAGTTTTGGGCCCCTGGAAAAGCAAGGCTTTGAGTAGTGGCTGGAGCATATCCAGAGAAGGGAACAGAGCAAGGGAAGTGTCTGGAGGACCAGGAATGGCTGAGGGAACTGGGGTGGGTCAGCCTGGGCTCCCTGACAGGAGGGTGGAGCTGATGAGGGTCAGGCTCTGCTCCCAGGTTATCAAGGGACAGGACAAGCAGAAATGGCATTAAATTGCTCCAGGGAAGGTTTAGGTTGGATGTTAGGCAAAATGTCTTCACAGAAGAGGTTGTCAAACCCAGGAACAGGATGTGCAGGGCAATGGTGATGTCACCATCACTGGAGGGATTTAAATGTACCAACCCATCCCCAGGCCAGCAGCTTTGGCCATTCCCCAGCCTCACTGTGCCAGCAGCTCCTGGCCTCAGTGGCTGTGCCACAAATGGGCACAATTTCAGGCTTCAGGGCCCATAGAATGGTGAGTAAGAGCAGCATTATGCTTGCTTTTCCTCATCAGGATGAGATTTTCACCAGAATTGTGGGAGCTCTCTGATCACAAGGACTCTGGATAACCATGAATGGGATAACTGTACATGAGTGAGTTACCCGGGCAAAAAGTGCCACAGGTGGTGGCAAGGCTGAAGGCTGAGGATTCTGGATGATGCAGCCCAAATCAGTCACTGTAGGGTGGAAAGACAATTTTTGGGGGTAGGATAGATATTTCTTCTGGCTTATTTCAATCTGAGAGGGCTCTCTCTGGAGACTGTAGTGGCTGCCTCTCTGCAGAGTGCAGAGGGGCCGTGGGGTGATGTGTAACTGTCTGCAAAAACTGCAGTCATCATGAGATGAGCAGGGGCAGTCCTGTCTTAAATCTGCATTCCACTGGCTTTTTCACTCTTGTAAAGATGGAGTAAGAAGAAAACTTTTCCAACCTGTTAATTTTCCATTTCCCTCCGTCATGCAACTGCTTTGGATAATAATATTTTAAATGTCTCCTTATGTGGAGGACTGTAATTTTTCCTTCCCTTGAGAGCTTGCATCCCCCGCCTTGCTGGGACAGGAGGTGTTTTCATCTCTGATGACAATGACACACATGCTTCTGCAGACAAGGACAACCCCTCATTTGCCTGCTGTGTCTTTACTAGTTCTGCTGTATTATCTGTTTGCTCCCACCTTTCCTGCACTCTGCAGTGCTCCTTTTATCTTCCCATCACGGCATCCCTTGTGTTTCCCATGGCAGCTTTCCTCGTGCTTTCCCATGGCAGCATCCCTCGTGCTTTCCTGTGGCAGCATCCCTTGTTTTTACCATCATGGCATCCCTTATGCTTTCCTGACATGGCATTCCTCATGTTTTCCCATTGCAGCTTCTCTCCTGCTTTCCTGTGGCAGCATTCCTTGTGTTTCCTGTGACAGCATCCCTCATGTTTCCCATTACAGCATCCCTCGTGTTTTCCCATCACGGCATCGCCCATGCTTTCTCCTGTGGCAGCATTCCTTGTGTTTCCCATGGCAGCATCCCTCGTGTTTTCACATCACAGCATCCCTCGTGCTTTTCCATGGCAGCATCCCTTGTGCTTTCCCAGTCTCAACATCCCTTGTGTTTCCCATCATGACATCCCTCTTGCTTTCCCATTGCAGCATCCTGGTGTTTCCCATGGTGGAATCTCTGATGTTTCCCATTCCTGCTCCTTGCAGAGCCAGTGTGCTCACACAGGGCTGAGGGTGCCCTTGGAGCTCCCACTCCATGGATGTGGGGTGTCCTTAGCCGTGTCCCATGCTTGCTGCAGAGGTTGTGCCGTGGAGCACTGGCTGCCAAGGTGCTTTGGCTGTCCCTCACTGCTGGATGTGTCTGTTCTCTGCTCTCTCAGAGTCCTGGGTGCTTGGAGTGGCAGTGCCTGGGGTGTTCTACACTCTGGCTAGTGCTTGCCTCAGCTCCTTGGAGCAAGTGAGCACTGGAGAAGGGGAAGATGCCTTAGAGGAGCTCCTGAAATAGAGCTCTGAACTCTGCAGGAAGCACTCATTGATGCCTCTCTCTCTCTCTGTGTTGTTGCAGGCAAAGGACAGTGATGATGATGATGAAGTCACCGTCAGTGTGGACCGGGATCGTTTCATGGATGAGTTCTTTGAGCAGGTGAGAGGTTTGTTCCTCCAATGTGGCTTTGAAGCTGGTTCAGACCTTTCTGCTGGCACCAGGGTGGGTTGTACATGGTCCAATCTTCCTGCATCCACCGGGGATGGGGATGAAGGTCCTGCCCTGGCTGGTGCTGCTCAGCTGATGCTCAGGGTTATGGTGGGTGCTGAACATCAGGAACCTGGCTTCCCTGAAGACCCGAGGCTGTGCTGCCCTGTGGATGTTTTCCTGCTCCCCCTGCTCCTCCAGAACCCAGTGAGGCTGTTGCCCAGGCAGTGGGAGCAGGGAAGCCTCACATGCAGCTCTCAGGCCTTTCCCCAGAGCACCTCTGCAGAGGAGCAGTCTCTGCATGGGATTGATTTAATTTTGTGCCTCCCGTTCCCAAACAAGAGGTTGTCTTCTGGCATGTGGGTGGCTGTAAGATCTGCTTGCGGATTTTTAGCACACCCTTAGCATGGCATGTGTGTGGGGGGTGTTAAAATGGATGTGTGCAGGCAATGGAGTGGGAACTGGGATAAATCTGATGTGCAGGTGGAGTAAGATGAGCAAAGGAGTGGTGTGAGCCGAAGGAGAAGACTGAGTTAGAGGGCAAGCAGCCTGGCAGGCAGAGAACACAGGAAAGGTTTCCCCTCTTGGGAGATGCTGTTGTCTTCCTGTAGCACAGAAGTGCAGGGAAAATGCCACAATGGATCTGTTGGAAAATGTGGCCTCCCTGGAATGAGGGGGTGAGGATCAAATTGGGCATTTCTGGAGCTTTTTATGCAGCAAGGAGCCACGGGGGACTGAACCACTACCAGCCTGGCTTGTGCACAGTTCTGCCAGAGGCACAGGGTCTGGGAATCAATCTGATGCTGATTTATATAAATCCCAAAAGTTTCTCAGTGTATCACAAAGAATACAGGAAATACAGTCTGTTTTACACTGCTGTGACTCAGAGCTGGCTGGTGGGATGGAGAAGGTCTGATTCCACAGTGGTGCTATAGTTTCAAGCCGGAAAATATTTATCCGGGAGGATGTTTGCTGTGGTACAGACATGTTGTGGTTGCTTTGGAACAGGGTATAACAATCCCTTCACTTCCCAGAAGTCAGTCTGTTGCAAACCACCTGTCTTGTCTCACTTCACAGGTGGAAGAAATTCGAGGCTTCATTGATAAAATTTCGGAGAATGTGGAAGAAGTGAAAAGGAAGCACAGCGCCATTCTCGCTTCACCCAACCCTGATGAAAGTGAGTGAGCTGTGAGCTCCGTGTGTCCTGTGGGCATGGTGGCTTCACTGATGGGGTGGCTGGAGCCAGGCACAGCCCCCTGTGTCTGTAGGTGGCCATGGCTGGATGGTGAGGGAGGGCTTGGACTTGCCTGGTGACTGGTGGCTTTGAGACCTGGAGAGGTGGTGAGAGTCCAGTGAGGCTGCCAGAGGGGAATTCCTGAAAGGATGGGGCAGTGTGGAGGCTGGGAAGAGCAAGTGGCTGTTTTTGTGGTGGTTGGCTGTTGTCTTACCCTGAGCTGCCTGGGAAAGTCTGTGGATCAGGCAGAACAGAGCAAGTGTCACCTACTTGGACCCACAAGTGTTATGGCTCCTCTTTGAGCCAGAGGTGGGCAGATGGGATCTTGCATCTCTGTCCTGGGAACAGTCTGTTGCTGGCTGGTCAATAGTCTATCCCTTCCAGACCTCTTTCTTCAACAGCCTTGTCTTCCAGAGAAGAGGTTTGCTGCCAGGAGCTGGAGTCAGGGATTTGAGCACCCAGGAGGTGGCAACGTGGATGTCTGGGGGATCTGGCAGATTAAGAACTGTGAGTGCTGTGGTTCCCTGTTCCCAGGTGGGAGCAGTGCCTCCCCAGGGGCGGCAGAGGAGTGTGCTGTGAGGGTGGTGAGGTCAGCAGAGCTTCAGTGTCTGCAAAGCCCTTATTGTGGGCTTTGGTGTTGGATGCTGCAGGTCTGACCCTGCAGGATGGCTCCAGGCCATCGGCAGCTCTCATTTTGGCAGAGGTGTTGCTTCCATGGGCTGAGCACTGCTCATGCTCCCAGTGCTCAGAGGCTGAAAAGCTGACACCAGGTCTCTCTCTGGTCATCTACCCTCTTGCCATCCACTTCTCATTTGCCCAGTGCAATTCCACATCTGCATGTGGCATTGTGCCTAGAGGTCCCAGGAGGGTGCCCACACACACATTGCCCTGTCAAATCAGTAGATATTGTAATTTCTTGAAAGGACTGGCCCTTTCTAAATGTCTCAGGCTCCCCTCTCCTGGCAGCTGCTCCTCAGCTGAAATTTCCTTGGCCAAGCCTAGAAGCAAGGGATTTTTTCAAGGGAGTTCACATGTCTCAGGCTCAATCATCCTCCAGGCTCATGTGCTTTCACTGTGAGACGTTGCAGTGTTCCTGTTCTGGGGTGCTCAGAGAAGAGCTGCTGTGCTCCTGGCTGCTGCAGTGGCATGGGATTCACTTGGGGCTGCAAAGGGCACTCATGGCCTAAAAGCATAATAATCTATTTAAAAGTCTGAGGTTTGCAGTGAACAAGATGTGGTGACATTCCCATGACTTTCAGAAGCATCCAGGACATTGGAAGTGCTTCTTGTTTTATTTTATGTTACTTTGCCTTGGTATTGTTGAGAATTCAGTTTGTCATACCAAGAGTTGTTTGGACAGGAAGAAAGGAGCCCACACAGCCATCTGAAATGAGTGATTTGTAGCATTGTGGTGTATTCAGGAGGTGGACAGACTCAATCACAGAGTGCTTTGGGGCGGAAGGGACTTTCAAAGATCATCCAGTTCCACATCCCTGCTATGTGGGGACGCCTTAAATCTACAGCAGTGGACCACTTGCTCCAAGCCCTATGCAATGTGTCCTTGAGCAGGATGGGGCAGCCACAACTTCTCTGGGCTTTGTCAGCACCTCACCACCCTAGTCTGACCTAGACCCAGACCTAGACCTAGACCCTAGACCCTAGTCTGACATTTCTTCCCCGTGTCCAATCTGATCCCACTGCCTCTTTTCCCAGCCCTTGGACCATTTTGGTGGACACCTCTGGACCTGCTCTGCCTGTGGCTGGCTGTGCTGGCAGCCTCACCCCCACCCTGCTGTGTTCCTGAACCCACTGAGAACCTGCTCATTAATGCAAAGGCTATTTGTAACCCAGGGCTGTGTGAATTTATTGAGATTAATTTGGAAATTCAGAAACAAGCTCCCATGAGGCATGGGGATGGAGCCAAGGCATACTAAAATGTAGGTTGTGAGAGGCTGATTTTGGGATGTGCTCACTGGGGTTTGCTGTTTAACATGTCAAGGAGTGACACCTGGTATGGCCATCAGGGCAAAATGTTGCACTCTGCAGGGATTTGGGATGCTGCTTGTCCCTCTGGAACAGCACCTTGCTTGTTTCTTTGTGATCATCAAGTACTTCAGCATCATGTGGAACCTCCACTGCAAGATGATGAGAAGTGTTCCTCCAGGAAACAAGAGAATGTCACAGACTTCTCGTTCTTGTCTGGAAGCATATGTGCTATGCAGCTTGGTTTGGTATGGGTGTAGCTTCTCTGTCAGAGATACAAACTCCTTAAACACCACCAGCAAGTCCCTCCTGGAGCTGGAGGACTTTGGAGTGAGGCTTTAGGCTGGGACAGAGCTGGGCTGATAGTCTGGGAAATGTATGGGCAGTGATTGGCATTGCTGTTGGAACACTGAGTGGAGGGATGGGTGCAGAGATGTGTAGTGGCTGCTGGTGAATAGCTGCTTTCTCTGGGTCAGTGACAGAAGAGAGGGACTCCATGGACACAGTCCCGCTGGAATCTGCTTTCTAGGAGACTCTGCTTAGGCAGGTGCAAGCCGTTGGTGTTCTTTCTTTGCAGGAAAAAGGGAGGTCCAGTGTGTGTGTGAGACCTGATTTACCCACCTGCCTGGTATGTGGAGGGGCAGGATACGTGTCTCATGGAAGGGCTCATCCCTCCCTTCCTGCTGATCCCTCTTCTGGCTGCACAGACTGTTTTTGGATCTGGCTTGCCACTGCTGCCTGGGAATATTTTGGAGCCCAGTGGGTGGGCAGCTGGCTGGCTTTGCCACTGAGCCAGTGAGGTGAGAGCCTGCAGCCCTGGCAGGTTTGGGTCTGGCTGCAGGGGCACTGGGAAGGTCTCCCCACCCAGCTGGGCATGGCGGGACTGGGGTGGGTTTTGAACAACTGAGGGGCTGTGTTTCTCTTTGGGTTGGGGCCAGGTTTGAGTCACAGCTCCTGGTAAACCCATTCCTAAAATCCTTCCCAGTCAGTGCTGCAACTGTTGTTGCTCCTGGCACTGGAATCAGCTGCTCCTCCTTGGTCCAGGCCACATCCCAGAGGAGGTGGCTTTGGGTGGCATTCCAGCCAGCAAGGAATGAAATCACATTTGTTGTTTCCCTGGAGTGTCAGGAAGGGCTTCTCTGCCGTTCCTGCTCTCTGAGCATTGCATCCCTCCAGCGGCCGTGCTCCACGGCTCTCCAGCACTGCGTTATGTAACCAAGCTGTTTGCTCCATGAATTGCCTCTGGGTACAAAAATCTTCAGATCCCAAGTTGTGTCTCTCAGCCTGTCAGCTCAGCCCATCTCCACAGGCTTCGGGGGACCCAGTAAATATTTCAGACCTGGAAGCAGGTGCATGACAGCTGCACCAGGACAGGAGAGGTTCACTTCCATGCATGCTTGACTTCTGGCTTCATCATTTTATCTGTGCAGGCTCAGGGTGGTGGCATTCAGCACCAGGGCACAGGTGACTTTGTTGTCTTCCTGGCTGCAGGGAGTTTCTTGGAGAGTGGCCCCTATTATTCCTAGCAGACCGTTTTCTGGTGGAGAGATGTGTCAGGTAGGCAAGGAGACAAGCTGTAGCTGCTCACTTCTGTTCAGGTAGCACTGGCCTGTGTAAAAAAATCAGTTTGGAGGTGCTGGCTGGACCCCTCTGAGCTGGCTCTGTGCTCTCCTATAAGCACAGCCTCACCTCTCAGCAGGTCCTTTGGGAGTGTGTCACAGTGGGAAGCCCAATGCTGCTCTGATCCTGCTGGAGGAACACGGCTGGGGCTGGTTCCTGCTGGAGCTGTCCCCCTCAGACGTGGCTTTCTGTGCCCTCTCAGCTCCCCTTACCACCATGCAGTGGTTTTCCCTGTGGCTCTCAGCATCCTGGCTCTGCTTTGGCTTCTCCCTCCTCCAGGCAGGTTCCTAAGGGCCCTAAGGGAATGTGTTCTCAGCCTCTTTTCACCCATGGTTGGTGCAGCTGTGTCTGCCCTTTATACCAAACCTGTGTGCTGTAGAGAATGGAGGGGTGTTTAGTGCAGGGATGGGGGTTCCTCTGCCCACTGGATGGGTCCAGGATCTCCCAAACTGTCTCAAATACATCACTTGGCCTGGCCATCCCTAACAGCTACCCATGGCCCTTATGGCAATGCCACACTGTGCTTGGGTTGCCTCAGGTGGCTTTGTCCTGTCCCTGTGTCACACAGATGCTTTTGTCACCCTTGCACCCTTGCTCTATCTTGGAGGAGTTTTGTTTCTCCTGCCAGTAATCCTTGTTGAAGGGCCACTCGAGGACATACCCTCCAGTGGTCTTCTCTTTTCCAGCCTGAGTCTGTTTCCAATCGATTTGCATACCAACGGCAGCCCAGGAACAAATATATTTTGCTTAAAGAGCTGTTTGCCCTTCTGGCTTCATCCTGGCAGGTCACCACAGCAGCTCAGATGTTCTTTGTAGGCTTTGCACAATCCCAGCCCTCCCAGGCCCCAGCACCTGCCCCAGCTCTGGTTTTAAAGAGGTGGGGTACCCCAGGGTATCAGGTCTCCAGGACTTTTGACCCAGCTGCTGGTCAGCTTTCCTTGAACTTTTCAGACTGGGTTGCCCTTCATTTTGTGGAAGTTGGGATCTGTCTGTGTGGGATGGGCTGGGGTTTCCTGTGTTTGGGTGGTGGGTGTTACCCTGGGGTAGCCACAGGCAGTGTGTGTTTGAAGGACATGGACAGAGCGAGGGCTGGAAAGTCGTGGCAACTCCTGTGTGTGTGAGCAAGGGCTCAGCAGTATGTCAGCTTGTGAACACAGCTGTCCAGGGAGCAATCAGCTCTCCCCATGGTCTCTGGGAACACTGGCACAATGCCACCCTTCAGCTCTAAACCAGTCCAGTTCCTCCTGGCACTGGTCCAGTGGGTGCCATGGGGTGCAGGCAGAACAGGGGCGAGTGTAGTTGTGGGTATGCTCAGGCCATGGGTGCCAGGGATGCCAGGGCTGTGAGTTTAGGGATGTGAGTTTAGGGCCGTGGATGTGGGGATGCTCATGCCATGAGTGCTGGGGATGCTCAGGTCATGGAAGCAGCAAGGATCATGCTGTTCCTCACCTTCCCTTTGCCTCACCTTTGTGAGGCTCCCACAGCTGCATTGTGTCCAGCATGGTGGCACCCACTGCCAGCCCCTGGGTGCTGCCCACACGAAAAGGATACATGGACTTTCCACGCATCATCCCCACGCTGCAGTGAGGGCATCTGGGGCATCTCTGTCCTCTCTTTCTGTGCCCTTGTGCCTTTTTCTTTTGTTTCCCCTTAATGTGTTATCCCTAATGATATTCCCTTTTCCTGTTCATTTCTCCTGCATACTCCAGCTCCATGATCAGCAGCATCCGTTGTCTGCTCCATCGTTCTGAGCAGCACTGGGTGATCCACGACATTGAGTGCAGAGTAAATATCAATTTACTGGAATCTGATTCATGACAGCATGAAAAAAAGAGAATCAAAATCAGCTGCTCTGTAATTATTTTGGGCTTAATTTAGCCCAAGGATTAGTGGCACTCCTGGATCCTGTGTTATTGCTGCTGCTGGAAAACTTTGTCTCCTTTGGGCTGCACACTCTGTTGCACCCCAGAGCCTGTTGTGTGATGGGCAGTGAGGAGGTGACTGGAGCAAGAGCCCATCCTTATTGCCAGAGGTGCTACTGGTCCCATCTCAGTGCAGACCTGTGGCTCCTTGGCTTTGTGTGTCTGGCAGCAGTGTCACCCAGGACAGTACCTCAGTCCCTGTTCTGTGTGCTGGCTAGCTTGGGATAGAGTGGGAGGCAAGGGGCCCTGGAGGTGAGGGGACATGAGGCCACCACTGCCCTGAGCTGTGCTGCCTGTGGCACCCTTGTCTCTCTCTGCTGGTTCATCTTGTCAGTGTGAATTTGATCTCACTCCTGTTGTGAGTGCTCCTTGAGCCCTGGCTGGGATCTGTGTGGATGGGTGGGTGAGTCAAGCTGGCTGCACAGTGAGTCTGTTTGCCCTTTCCTGAAGCCTTAGTCTTTTCATCCAGGGAGGTTAGAAGGAGGGAGGAAGGAGGGAAAGGAGCCAAAATGTGAGGGGATGTGGCAGCTGTGCCCCTTGCTGTCTGGACTGCCAGAGCTCAGCTCCAGTGCAGGGCTCTCCCAGCCATCACTGGATGCAGTGGGCTGGGGGCTGCCTGTGGCATCTGGTATCCTCAGACTCTCATTGCCTTTTCCTGCTGGATTTTGAGTGGTTCCCCACTGGGCCCTGTAAACCAAGGGGAGAAGAAGGGCCAGAGCCCCCTCTGTAGCAGCCAGGAGCCCTGCTCTGGTGGGCAGTGAGCTGGGCTGTGGCATTGTCCCCATCAGGTGGGGTGCTGGGTGGCACTCGTGGCATCAGTGGTGCAACTCTTGAGTCTTACAGACACTGTCTGTAACTTCTTCCAGCAGCCAGAATCCCCCCATCTCCTCCCCATCCCTTCAGTCCTCATCATGGCATGAACCTGAGTGGGGTTCCTCATGCTTTGGCTCTCAGGTTTGGCATTGTCAGGGTAGGGGGAGGTGGTTAAGGGGGTCTGAAGGGGTGAAAAACAGAAATATGGGGCTGCTGTGGAAACTGCTGTGAGAAGGAAACAGAAGGATCAGAAGTGGCAGCATCCACGAGGTGAGGAGGCCAGCCCTGCCCTGCACAACTGTGTCACTATGGCTGGCACAGCACTGGCACCCCTGACAGCCACATCTCCTCTGGATGGGCCATGTCACCCAGCAGTGTGGCCTCCTGGGGTGCTGCCTGTGTGGGCTGAGAGGGACAGGGACCCCAAGGTGGGAAGGGTGCTCTGCAACAGACCCTCTCCAGCCCCAGCAGCGCTTCTTTTGAGCTCTGCCTTCTCTTGCTGAGTCACCATTGTCTTGGCGCTGACACTGGGGATAATCCCTTATCTGCAGAAATGGGTTTAGGAGGGCTGAGCTGAGCAAACCTTAAATCCTTTTACTCTTTCCTGAGATTATGCTGACGTGGGGAAGACTGGTGCTTTCTAGGCATGCTGAGTGCAGGAGCAGCAGAATCTGGTCAGTAGAGCTGGGCAGCAGCACAGGCAGGGGGAGGGTGGCCAGGAATCCTGGGATCATTGGGAACTCAGCATCACCCATGGAGATCCCACCGTGGGCACACCAGGAGCTCCTGCTGTAGGCACATTCCAGGAACTGACTCTACAAAGCTACAACTAAATTATTGAGAGGGGAAAAAAGTCAGGGATAGTGAGTGGAAAACTGCTGAGAATAGCTTGAGGAGGAATTACTGAAGATCCATTTGGATCTGGGAAGGCAGTGCTCTGTGTGTCCCTGACTGACTAGTCACATGCAGCAGGGTGGTATGTGGCTGTGCTACATATGGCAAGGAGCTGTGTGTGGCTGTGCTTCAGGTGGGAGGAGAGGGAGAAGAAGTCCATTAAAAATGGAGAGTTCAGGCAAGCAGTCTGAGGTAGCCAGAGCAGGAAATCTGACTTCTGAAAGAGCCTGGGAGTTCTCACAGTGGGTATACAGGAGCACAGAGGAGCACAGGTGGGTTGGGTCTGGTGGAGGGGTGGGACATTGCTGGGCACCTTTGACTGGGCTGGTAAGGTGGGTGGCCACGTGCCACCGTGGCTGCAGCAGGGTCACCTCATGTTGAACAGGGATGGAGCTTCCAGAAATGGCTCCTCTTAGCCCTGGAGTTGTGTTGTGACTGGGCTGCATCCATCAGAAATGAGGGTTGCCTGGGTCAGATGCTGTGCCCAGTTTGGCTGACATGATTTGCTGACATCAACTGATCAGACGTTGAGGAGAAGCTGGGAGAGGAATTGAGGGGTGGATAACCAGGATACCCAGCGGGAGACTGGACAGCCTGCTGGGAGAACAGATTGGATGGTGATGCAACAGCTCCAAGACACTCCTGGAGCCTTGGCAGTCCTGGGCAGCAACCAGGTGAGCCCAGTTGGAGAATGGGTCTGACATCAGGGTGGGAATGTCCCATCCCTGACTGATCCCTGCAGAGCAGAACTCGTCGCAAAACCAGCTCAGGGATGAGTGACCAGTATCTGAGGCTGGGAATTGGCAGGAACTGATTGAGATGAGCTGTTCTGCCTCAGCCCAGGGCAAACCTGGCACTGTGCACATCTGCCCTGCCATGCTGTCCACTGCCCTCCCCACCCCTCTGCAAAGACTGTGTTCCTTCAGGAATGGGGCTACAGCTGCTTGGAGTTCAGGCCAGACTGATAGTGTTTCTGGAGTGTTCTGAGATACATAAGAACTTTTTCCTGAACGGTGACAAAACAGAGGCTCCTGCAGTAGATGTCCAGTCCTGTGGTGCTGGCCCATGGCATGGCTGTGGCACTGTGCAGCAAAGGATTCTGCATCCAGTGTTCTGAAAACAGCACTCAGCTTGCAGAAGAAGAGACTCAGGAGGGATCTTCTTGTTCTCTATAACTCTCTGAAAGGATGTACCAAGATCAGAGGAAATGTATTCACAGAAATTGTGGTCAGGCAATGGAATAGGCTGTGAAGGGCGATGGTGGAGTCGCCATCCCTGGAGGGATTTACCAGATGTGTGGATGTGGCTCTTGGGGATGTGGTTAGTGGTAGCAGTGCTGGGTTAACAGTTGAACTCAATGATCTTGGAGAGCTGCTCCAACCTAAAAGATTCCGTGATAATACTGTTTCTTTTAAGAGACAGTTCACACAGTTTGCTGTATGTTTGACAAAATCACTGCAGTAACCAAGTGCTTGACTGTCATCCTAAATCTTTTCAGTGCTTGTTTTCGGAGAAAACATTCAGACAGCAAATCTCTCCAATTTCCCCTTGAACTGCCCCCGAAATCCCTGTGTTTTATAGCCTCACAGCACCACCTACGTTCTGCATGAGGCTCCAGCCCACTCCTTCCAGGGTCTCTGCCCACTGCCCTCCTGCTGTAGCCGTGGCTGATCCGAGGTGCCCCAGCTGCGAGGCTGCCGTGGTGTGTGGGTGCAGCACCAACTGCACGGAAGGGTGGCAAATAACGATTCCCTGCGTCCCAGGAAGATGATTAATCACCGTGGGGGCACTGCTGCCCATTTGCTGTTCCTGGAAGCCCTGCAGAGAGCTGGTTGGAAGGGGCTCTGCCTCCTGGAAGTGCCTGGGAGCTGCTGATTCAGAGAGGTTGCTACTCTGGCAGCTGCCAGCCCAGCCCCTGCAGGCTGATCCTTGCTGCCTGCCCAGAGCTGCCTGCCTGCTGTCCAAGGGCTTGGAATCCCACTGGCAGAGCTGGCACACTGGTGTTCACCAACCTGGCCACCCACACACAAGCACATGGCCTGGACATCTGTGGGACATTCTTGGGTACCACTTGGCCCTCCCATTTCCTGAGCTGGGCAGTATTTGGTGTCATAGGCTGTTCAAAAGCTGAATCACGACTTGGGATTTATTTTTGTTTCCCCTTGTCAGGCTCCTTTGCTGTCTCCTGGGTTGTCCCCATCCCTTCTGGCCAGCTTGAGCTGTTGGCAAAGGGACTGAGGGAGTGGGAGGACTTAGATTCATGCATGTTCCACAGCTCAGACCAGTGTCTTCCCCACCATGAATGTGAATTGTCTCTAGCTTGTCTCAGGTCCTGGTGAGGCTGTTTGCTCAGAATTTGGGGTGAATAGCAGCTTGTGTGGGTACTTTGAAGGTCTTGAATGGCAGGGGCTGGGGATGGTGTGAGTGGGCAGTGGTTCTGGGTGTTAGGGCCACAGTTAGAGCTTCAGTCTACAGATGAGAGACAGCCTGCTCCAGCTTAGGAACTAAGCTTGTGTGGAGTCCCAGCTTCCTTATGGACACAGTCACATGCTCTGGTGTGACATCCTCCATGTCTGCAGGGGATCATCCTGCCTCACCATGGATTTCATCAGGGGCTGCAGGGCAGAGCTGTAGTCTGGTACCTGGAACACCTCCAGCCCCTCCTCCTGCCCTGGCCTCAGGGTCTGCAGGGCTTTTACTCTCACATGTTCTCATTGCTCGCTCACAGCTGCTGTTGGACATTGTTTTGGAGCCTTTATCTGAGGCACGGTCACTGATGGTCTCAGCTTTGGCCAGCACTGTCTGTTTTGCAGCTGTTTCGCACTGGCTGTGCCCTGCAGAGGGGCAGCTCCTGGTGAGGGTCTTCTCACAGAGGACACCCCTGTAGCTGCCCTGCTGCAAGTGCCAGCAGCTGCCATAGTACTGGGTTTGGAAGTTCATGAAGTTGTGGATTCACAGAATGGTTTGGGTTGGAAGGGACTTTAGGGCTAATCTTGTTCTACCCACTGCCATGGGCAGGGACAAATTCCACTGTCCCAGGTTGCTCCAGCCTGGTCTTGAACATTTCCAGAGATCCAGGAGCAGCCACAGCTGCTCTGGGCAGCCATGCCAGGACCTCACCACCCTCACCAGGAAGAATTTCTTCCTAATATGTAATTTAAATTTCTCCTCCTTTAGAGACCACAGGATGTCCTCTATTCCTTCTGCATCTTTGCCTGTTCTGTCATACCTGCTGCAAAGTATTTTATTGGCCAGAGTTGAAAAGAATTCTGGAAAATTAGGAAAGGGTTGAGTCAGCATGTGATGTTTTTGTTCTTGTTTTCCACAGCTTGAATCAATAAGTCACAATGTGAAACTCTGAGCTCTGTTTCCAAGAATAAATGTCAGCTTTTGGGAACTGAAGGACTGCACAGAGGTCACTCTTTCGGCAAATGGGACTTCAGCTGGAAAGTCCTTCTCCAGGGAGCTGCTCTTCATCCATCCATCCATCCATCCATCCCTATCCATCCCCTTGTCTTTGCTGGCACCAGGGATGGTCCTGATCCAGGTCCATGACCTTGCCAGGCCTGGTTGAACCTCCTGAGGTTCCCATGGACACACTGCTCCAGCCTGTCCAGGTCCCTCTGGATCCCTTGCCCTTCCCCTTCTCTTCCCCCCATCAATGGCACCACTCAGCTCGGTACCATCCAAAAATCTGCTGGGGGTTTTCTGATGGAGGTATGGAATAGTTCTGGTCCTAGTACAGATCCTTGGGGGCACTACTTGTTACCAATTTCCTCTTGCACATTGAGCCATTCACTGCAGCAATTGGACACAGCCACCCCACTGATTCCCTATCCATCCATAGTCCGTTCATCAACCCCTCCTCTTTGCAATTGCAGTTTCCTCAAGTTCCCCCAGTCTTCCCTCTGGCAAGAGCTCTTCCCCAGTGCCTGCAGAGCTCGGAGCAGCTGTGATTCAGCAGCCATGCTGGAAGCTGTCTTGCATCCTTTGGTGTCTGTCTCATTTCTCTACTGGTTTGAACCTCCAAGGTCATGGCCAAGCTTCAGCAGGCAGTGAGGAGCACAGGACAGGAGCTATTCCCATCAGGAGCAGAGTGCTTCCCACTTCTCCAGGGGAAGATTTAACCTGTCAGAGAGCCAGTCCCAGGACAAAACTGCTGTCTGCACAGCTGGGGCTGTGGCTCCTGCATCCCTGCTGTACTGGGACCCACAGCTGTGTGTGGCCACTGTCACTGGGCTGCCTACCACAGCACCAGCCAGCAGCCTCCCCTCCTTGGGTGGTGATTCTGTGGGTTCTAGTCCTGGATTTTGAACCTTCAACTAGAGCAGAGCTGTGGGAAAGGGCCCTGAGGTATTTCCAAGTGAATTCAGCAGGCAGATGTGAATGATAAGATAGGGGAAGCAACTGGAAAGTGAAATATCATGGAAAGGTGCTGCCATTCCAGTGGGACATTGCTGTTTATGAGCTAGAGACCATTCAGCTGGAGAAAAATTCCCCCTGATGTTTCACTTGGCTTCTTCACTGGCAATTTGCTGCTGAATTATCAGTGCAGGGGTCCCCTGTCTGTAATCTGTGTGTGCTCACCAGTGTGTGTTGCAGATGCTCCACAGCTCTGTATGTGCAGGGTGGGATGGAGCCACCAGCCTGCACCCCAGGGCTGCCCACACCCTGGATACCCCATTGCTTAGCTGGGGCACACTGCCCCAAAAGGGATATCCTGGCCTGGCTATGGGAGTGATTCATGGGGTGTGGTGATGCTGAATGATTTTTCTCACACCCAAGACAGACCTTCTACCTAACGTAGCTGGCTCAGGGATGCAATTCCTGCATCAGTGGAGTGCTGGGCTGCCCTTTCAGGGACGTGTCGTGTTGTTAACACGCTCCAGTTCCTCTCCAGTTGGTGATGATGTGCTGTGTTTGGACCAGTCTCCTCTGGAGACGGTGCCATGAGGACACGTGGGCTGGGGAGGTGTTCTGTAAATCCTGGCTTGTGACTGAGACATGAGAGATGGGCTTTGGGTTGATATTCCAGAGTCAGCAGCCTGAATATGAAATGTTTACAGATGCTGGCTGATAGGGACAAAGAAATGAGTCTGTCACTTCAGTGGCAAAGCCTGCACTGGGTTAGTGACAGTGACAGGCCATGGCTTGGGAGGGACCTTGTCACTCCCCACAACTCCTGACAGGAAGGTGGAGCCAGGTGTGGGCTGGGCTCTGCTCCCAGGGAACAAGTGACAGGACAAGAGGAAACAGCCTCAAGTTGCACTAGGGGATGTTCAGATTGGCTGTTGAGGAAAATTTCATCGTGGAGAGGATTGTCCAGCCCTGGCAGTCCAGGATGTGCAGGGCAGTGGTGGAGTCCCCACCCCTGGATGGGTTTAACAGATGTGTGGATGTGGCACCTGGGGACATAGGTTAGTCCCATGTCTAGTAGTGGCCTTGGCAGTGCTGGGGGAATGGTTGGACTTCATCATCCTAGAGGGCTTTTCCAGCCTAATTGATTCTGTGATTCTGTGGCTGGGGAAATGGGATGAATTATTGAGGTTTTGGGCACGATGGCTATGAGGGCTCTGGGTAACACTGGGGCCAAACACTCAGAGTGTGGCTTGTTAATGGCCCTGTCACTTCTCTTGTGGTGGCATGTCTCCTCCTGTGTCCCCAGAGCCATTTCTGCTGATCCTGCCTCAGTCTCTGGGGTCTGTTGAAGAGAAATGTTTTTTGAGAGCAGGCAGCAAATCTTGAACTTGTTTTTAATGCCAGCAGAGCCTGCTTAATAGGTTTAAGCATCTTATCTCTCAGCACTGTTAATGAGTTTCTAGGCCCCACAGAGGTGGAACAGAACTGTATTTTCCTAATCAAGTTATCAGTTTATTAGCAAAAATGCAAATAAAAGAGTTGATTTGGATGCAACTAAAAAAATGTGCTGTCTGGAGAAGCACTGAGCATCATGGTGTGGATAACAGGATCAGGGTAAGGCCCAGGAATTGTCTGGTAAAGATGATGAAGTGCAACTGGGACATGGCCTCTCAGGTGTCTGGGGCTCTCTCATGGAAGATTTTTCTTCTTAATCGTGTGAAGCTCTAAATGGTGGAAGCATTTATTGAGTCACTCCATGAATGTGCCCTACTGGTAGCAAAGCTCAGGAAGAGTTAAAGGATGATTAATTAGCTCTGAGGTAAATAATTAATCAAGCGGTATAGAATCCAGCAGGTCAGGACTTGGCTTCTGATCTGTAAATACTGATGTGTGTGCAGCTGAAGACCATCTTGTGCAGATACTCTTTATTACCAGCCTCCTATGAACTACTTCCCTGTGCACTTTTGATAAGGGGAGTGATCCATCATCGTTCTGGTAACTGCCAGGGGTGGTCAGGACTGGAAGTAGCCCTTAGGTAGCAGCACTTTAGATATTGGAGAGAAATTCTCTGTGGGGGTGATGATGCCCAGAGCAGCTGTGGCTGCCCCATCCCTGGCAGTGTCCAAGGGCAGGTTGGGCACAGCTTGGAGCAGCCTGGGACAGTGGGAGCTGTCCCTGCCATGGCAGGGGTTGGAACAAGACAAGCTTTTATGGTCGCTTCCAATCTAACCACTCTAGGTCATGGTTCTATTAATCTGTGAAATGCCCTTGATGCTGTTTTAGGATGTTTGTGCCATTTCCCATAACCCAAAGGCTTCTTTTTGGTTTCCTGTAGCTGTCACGTCTGTGGTCCCATTCTGAACCTGGTGGAAGCCTTTTCCTTTTGGATCTGGTCAAAAGTGATGGGTATCACAGAATCATCATAGCACAGAGTGGTTTGGGTTGGAAGGGGCATGGGCAGGGACACCTTCTGCTATCCCAGGTTGCTCCAAGCCCCCATCTGACTGGATACCAGGTTTGGAACTATTTCCTCTGCCCTTCAAACTACAGCCATGAAGGGAACAGCTTCCAAGGGAAGTTATGATGGAAAATAACCAAATCCTGACATGCCACATACTAGAGTGAGTCTGTGTCAGTTCCAGCCTTTCTCTAATGCCATGACATGAAACTATCCCTCATCTGTGCCTGTGGGTGATGATTTGAATACTTTTTGATTTTTTTATTGCAATGTGAATAGTTTTTGAGTTGCATGAATATTTCAAATCTTCCAATAATCAGTTGGGTATTACAGCTGGACAGATTGTGTCAAAGGGTTTCCAGTTCACTGCTTCCAGTCAGGCAATCATTGATCTTTAGTCTCTTAAATTAAGGGTTCCTTAAAAGATTGGTCATACAAAGGCTCAGGAGAAGGAGGAGCTTAACCTCATGTAAAGAGCCCCTGGGTTCAAGGAGGAGCTGACCCTGAAGGGTCTCTGGAGCTCTGAGCGCAATTGAGGCAGCATAGGTGCATTAGCATTTTTCTAGAGCAAAAAAGCAGAGATGAGAAGACAGTGCAGTTTGTATCTGTGGTTACTTCAATTAGTCAGTGGATAGAAACCCACAGGTTCCTCCTGAAAAGTTTCTGGGTTGAGAGCAGAGCAGGGGTAGACTGGCTGGAAGGGTTTTTCTGTGCTCCCTTTGCCTTTGGCTTGTGGAACAAGCTGTGATGCTGCCTGCTCCTCTCAGCTGCAGGCCACTGCTGTTCTCAGACTGACAGGTGTTCTCTTTGAAGCTTTTTGTTGAAGAAACAAGGCTGAAGTTCCAAAGTTCTCTGTCTGCCAAGGCCACTGGTGAGAAGCCATGGCTGGTGTGACCCCTGCCAGCCCTTTCCTTTCTTGTCCTTTTTAGCATAGTGGGAAGGTTTTGAGGAGAGATGGCAATGTCAAGACTTGAAAGGCTCCTCTTTGCGTGGGAGGAGCAGCAGAGCCAGTCAGATGCTACATCTGCTCTCTGAAGGCAGCAAAGCCTCATCCTGTGTGGTGGAGAGCATTGTCCCTATTGTCCCCACGCTCCTTGTGTGGTGGAGAACATCAGCCTCCACTTGGAAGGAGCACAGAGTCTCTGTGGCACTTCTTGTCACTGTTTTGTGGTGAAAGGCAATCTGAACCTCATGCTGATCCCTTGTTTTTGGGACCAGGTGTGTCCTGAGCTCAGTAACCTGTGAAAGCATCCTGTGGTGATGGTGGAAGGTGACTGCAGCGCGTGGGGCAATGATGTGGTGTAACATTTTTATCCATTGAGGGCCTGAAAGTTTATAATTATGATGATAAAACCAGCATGTTCATGTCTTTGTCACCACTTCCTGATCAGGTTGGGTGTGTGAGAGAGGAGGTGGGATTTTTCTGTACAGGTGTGGGCTTTTAGGAGGATGCAGCTGAGTGACTCATGTATGTTCAACCCAAGTCAGAAAGTAGGACACGTTTATGCAAGGCATGTTAACATCTTTTAAAAATGCCTCAGCTATAAGAAGTGCCTTATTCTTGGCATCCATCTGGGTTCTTGCAGAGACGGTGCTTAGAGTGGGTAATGGCACCATGTGTGGATTATATATCTCACCATGACCAAAAGGAATCTGGAGCTTCCAATCTGGAAGATAATTCTGTGCTCTTGAGACTACTGCAAGGGCTTTTAATAGCTTCTGGTGCTACAGGAAAGCAGCCTGGTGGGAAAGCAAGTTGGAGAGTGTAGGCAGAACATCACCCACCTTATTTTCTTCTGAATTTTAAGAAGATCCTGCTTAGTTCCTGCTGTTCCATTTCTGCAGTGGTGGAGCCACATCAAATGGAGCTGCTCTCAAGATTTAGCCGTGGAAGGATGTGTAAAATTTGCTCTTAATTGAAAAGAAAATTAAGTGACATTTAGACCCTCAATCTTGTTCTTTTTTGTTTGCCCTGTTGTTCAGTTTTACATGAAAAGAAGTGCTGATAAAAGGACTTGTCAGTGTTTGCCATTGTAGCTCTATTTCCAGCATGTACCAGGTCTGAGCAGGGTGCTGGACACAGCACCGAGGCCCTGGGGAGCTTCTGCTCTCTCTCTAGAGAAAATCTGAGCTTCTGTTCTCTCACTAGAGAAGCTCTTTTCCAGCAGCTCAAAGTGAAGAAACTGGTCATTAATTTGCTGAGGAAAGGTTTCCTGTCAGGACCAGCCTCTGATGGGAACTCACCACTGGTGGGAAGGTGGTCATGGATACGGATGGAGCAGCTGGGAATGACATCCCATCAGCTGTGAGCAGCAGAAAAATAGAAAAAAAAATCCATATTTTTATGATTGAAATGTTTTGTCACGTGAGGAATCCAAATTCTTGTGATGTAAACAGTCATTTCTGAGCTCCTGGAGGGGTCTTCTTGCAGTCAGCTGCTCTGGCACCTCAGCTGTGGGGAGTGCTGCTGCTGCCTTACTCCATCACTAGCAGGAGGATCATAATCCTGTGATCCCCTGGGGTTGGCATTCCTATTTCCAATTTCAAATACAGCAAAACCACCTTGAGTTACCTGAAGGCACCAGGTTCTGAACTGTCCAGGTTTGTCTCAAGCAGGACCTGGAGTTTTGCACAGCAATTGTGGCTTGATGGGACCTGTGACTTGGAAAATTCTCCTTCCTTCTGTGTGCCTGGAGCTCCTAATTAACATTGCAGGATGAATGCAAATTGAAATGTATGCTTTGCATACAGGCAAAACTGTACCCAGCAGGGCTGAGGCAGCACAGCCCCATGCTGGCTGAGCTGTCCTTGCTGGCTCAGCTCCTGTGCTCTCTGACCTGTGGAGGAATCAAAGGGCTGGAGCCCCTCTGCTCTGGAGGCAGGCTGAGGGAGCTGGGGATGCTCAGCCTAGAGATGAGAAGGCTCTGGGGAGAGCCTAGAGCCCTTTGCCAGCCTAAAGAAGGCTTATAAAATAGAGGGAGAGTGATTTTTTACATGCAAATAGTAACAGAACAAGGGAGAGCAGGTTTAACCTAAAGAAGGGGACAGCTAGATTAGATATTAAGAAGACATTCTTACCTGTGAGGGTGGAGGGGCCCTGGCACAGGTTGCTTAGAGGAGCTGAGGCTGCCCCATCCCTGGAAGCGTCCAAGGCCAGGCTGGACAGGACTTGGAGCAATCTGGGATTGTGGAATTTGTCCCTGCCCTTGGCAGGGGGTTGGACTGGATCACCTTTGAAGGTCCCTTCCAACCCACACCAATCCATGATTCTGTGATTCTCTGAAGTGCTGTGCAGGCTCCTGGTGCTCTGCTGAGCTGTTCCTGCTCTGACACAGCCTCAGCCTGTGCCTGTCCAAGCTGGGGTGTGCAGATCTTGCTGCATCTGGAGGTGGTGGAATGGGGATGGCAGGTCAAGTTTCCCTGTGTGGGATGGTTCCATGTCCTTGTCCAGGACAGCTCTGTGGAGTTTCCCAGCTCCCCAGCCTGGGCCATGCTGGAAGCAAATCCACCCTTCACTCAAGCAGCCTGTGTGGGGCAGAGGGCCCCAGGACATGGGTGGTGATGCTGATCTGTGCATGGTCTGGGAGGCTTCTCCTCCTGCATCCCCCTTGCCTCCCCCTTCTTCTGGCTGTCTGTGTCAGAGCTCTGCCCTTGGCAGAGACCAGAATAGCTCCCACAGAGCTACTGAAATGTCAGGATGGAGCAGGCAGAGCTGGGCCACGGTGCTGACAAACTGCTCTTGTGTGTGCAGTGGGAACAGTGCCCTGTGCTGTGACATGGGGCTGTGGCCCCTCCTGAAGTGTCATCAGAGCAAGCCCTGGGGAAGCAGTGGATAAAATCTGCTGCAGGGCTCTCACCCTTGCTTGCCAGGCATCTCCTGCTGACCAGCCTCTCATTGGGTCAGTCTGGGGAAAGCACTGGTGCCTTTCTTTGTTGTTGGGAGCTTCATCTGTCACGTGGCATCTTCACAGCATGAGGGCAGAAGTTCCTACCTTACCTTGGCAGGAGGGAGATGCTGAAACTACCAGGAAGAGCTTTGGAATGAGCTGTTCAATCCTTGCAGGTTCCTAATGTGCTAGAATTAATGGTAAGAGGAAATGGACTTGTCCCTGATGTGATGCTGGTTGTGCCAGGGGGAAACAGCTTTGTGGCCAGTATGTGTGTGTGTGCAGTCCTCCTGAGCTGTTACTGCTTGGTGTGAAACCGTTATTGCTTTCAGTGTGAAAGGCTGGGATCTTCTTCACAAAAACTTGATGGATGTTCACCTTCTCAGAGCCGTCTGGCCACTGCTCCAGTGTTGGATTTTGACTCCTTGGTGCTGTTTATTCCTGGTTGTTCCTTGGTCCTTACAGTGTGTCTGGGGGGAAAATTTGGAGCATCCTGTGTTTCTGGACGTGGACAGGCAGGCAATTCAGAGAGAAAGGCAACTGGCTAGTGTCATCAGGAGTGGGTGGGGGATGGCTGGACTTCCCAGCCAGATCAGTCCAGGACCACAGTCTACCTGGCACTCCTGTGCCTTGGGCTGGCTGTGTGTCCTGGTTCTCCCTACCACTGGACTTGGTACATGCAGTTTGACAAAGGAAAGAGTCCAGGAGTTCAAGGTTTTGATGAAAGGACATGATGGACACTCACTAGCTCTTCAGTTTCCAGCATTTCCTCCCTGTAAGGTGAGAGCAGATTGTAACAATCATGTTTCTGTAAGGCATTTTCTCTTTTACTTGAACAACTTTTATTGTTAATACCATCTCCTTGCTTTCCTGGGTCTCCTCTCAGCTGCTCCAGCCAGTGTCCAGATGAGGAATTTCCCTTTGTGTGGAAATTCCAGATGAGGAATTTCCCTTCCAGCAGAGGCGCAGGCTGTGTCCCTTAGCCCTCTTCCCCAGCCCTGTTTGGGAGTGCTGCATGGGACAGGTGCAGTTCTGCAGCCATGTCATCTCCTGTGACACCCCAAAACACGGCATAGCAGCATCTTTTGTCTGGTCTGTTGCATCACAGGGCAGTGCAGCTCCTTAGTTTTACAGAAGCTTGGTTGAAGTGGGAAGTGACCTTTGGGAATCACCTGGTCCCCTGGGTGAAGCTAGGTCACCTGTAGCAGGTTTCCCGGGGCTATGTCCTGGGAATATGTGAATATCCCCAAGTGTGGAGACCCCACACAGGTCTGTGTGACCTGTGACCAGTCACCATTGTAATAAAAGCCCTTTCCTTACACATCCACAGGCTGGTTAGTGTTGGCACACACCTCTGCTTCACCCCTGGAGGCTGTGGGAGGCAAAAGCAGGAAAGACTAAAATCCTGCCATGCCAAAGGTTCTAGTGACGTGTCCTCCATGAAAGGGGTGAGGGCTCAGTCAGTGGAGATTCCTGACAACCCAAGTGCAGTTTTGGTGCCTGCTTTGGTCCAGAAAATGTGAACTTTGGGTTAGAGGTAGCTGCTGGAGAGCACAGACCTTTACTACTCAGTGGATCATGTCCATTGATGGTCAGTGTGTGGTTCTCAAATGTTCAGAGACCATTATCAGTTCCTGGGGTGGAAACCAGGAGCTGTCACTCCTGACCATTGCTCCCAGGTGTGCTACCTGGAACAGCTCCTGTCTCAGTTCCAGGCTGGCAGTCCTGTGGCATCCCTGAGCCTGGAGTGGGAATCCTGAGCTTCCCTCAACCCAGGAGGAGATTCAATAACGACAGACTTCAAGAAGCTGGCAAGCCAAGCATCAGTGATCAGCAGCTTCTGGAAAATTGGATTAGCCAGCTCTGCTGACATTAGGTGGCGTTAGGTGCTGTGTGTGTGGGCAGCACCACGTGCAGCAATCAACAGAATCTCTGGACCTCCCTTGGGTTAAATGCTGTTTACCAGATGGTGCTGCACTTGATTTTCTCACGGTACATCCTTGTGTGATCAGTGTGGAAGCACTGTGGGGCCTCAGGGTCAGTGTTGTGTTAGGGGCTGGGGTTACAGACCCCATCTGCCTGCACTGCCTGTCCTCAGCGTGGTGCTGCATGGAGCTTGGGGAGACTCAGATTTGCTCTTTTGCAAGGAAAAAAATGCCATTAATCCCCACACATATCATCCTGCCATTGGCTGCAGCCTTCCTTGGAACCTCCTGAGCCCAGTGTGTGAGCAAATACAAGGTTCTGGAATTGTATTAGATTATTGTTATCCCTAGGAACCAGCTGAGGCTTGTCCTTCTCCAGTATGTCTGTAATTGACTTCAACCTGGATTTGTAATTAATCAAGTGTTCACTTCCATCAGATATGTGAAGCCAACACAGCTCTCCTGTGCCACTCCTGCAGGCTGGTGGGTAGGCTTTCCTCTAGACTGTAAGCTCTTAATGAAAACACTGAATGGAACTGGCCTCAGGATTGACTTCCACAATGGGACTCATACACCATTTTGTTCCTATCCCACCCCAAATCTTGAATCATGTGGTCCTTGGTAGCATGGGTGAGATATACCCACATGTGCCTGGCTACTACATCCTGACATAAAACCAGAGACACTCCCCTTTGTGCTTTTCCTTCCCTGCATGGGGAACTGCTAATGTAGGAAAGGATAACTTGGAAAAAGGTGATTGTTGGGGAAAGCCTCTCTGTATTGAGGGATGGTGAGGAGGACCAGGATACACTCTGAGCGTGGTGTACTGAAGACCCTGGGTACAGCCAGACGTGGAAGTAGCAACATTGCCCCAAGGATTCCCCCCAGAGAATATAAATCCTGATCTCTGTAAGGTAGATATACCACCCTGCAGAGTGAAGGATGTTCCTTCCTGCAAGCAGGGGAGGAGGAGCTGCTGTGACTGTGGTGGGGTTGCTGACGTCTGGGGGATAGAATCATGGAATCATTATGGTTGGAAAAGATTCCCAGGATCACTAAATCCTACAGTTTCTCCAGCACTGCCAAGCCCCACCACTGACCCATGTCCCCAAGTGCCACATCCAGGGATAGTGGCTCTGTCACTGTCCTGGGCAGCTGGGCCAGGGCTTGACATGCCTTTTATGAACAAATTTCCCCCAATATCCAACCTAAATCTCCCCTGGCACAACTTAAGGCCATTTCCTCTTGTCCTGTCCCTTGTTCCCTGGGAGCTGAGCCTGACCCTCACCTGGATCCACCCTCCTGTCAGGGCATTGTAGAAAGCAAGGTTCCCCCTGATCCTCCTTTGGTCCAGGCTGAGCCCCCCAGCTCCCTCAGCTGCTCCTGGTGCTCCAGATCCCTCCCCAGCTCTTTAATGTCTTGTTAGGAGGTGCCTAAAACAGGATTGGAGGGAATTGGGAAGGCAAATCCTGGCAAAAGAAGGAATCTGGAGAATAAATTGGCAGAGGAGAGTGAATTCTAGAGTGTGAAGATGGAGCCATAATTAAAGGAGACAGACTGCAAGAGGATCCAACATAAGAGGAGAGGGGCTTGGGAGGAAGCTGCAGGGATGTGGGGCCAGGAGAGAGTGGGAAAGGAGGTGCTGAGGGGGAAGCACAGGGGACACCAGGAGACAGTACACAAAAATACTGCCTGTGCAAGAGTTGGGCAAGGTGAGTGAGTCCTTGGCAAGTGTTCTGTGAAATGCCAGACCTGCATCCATGCTATTTCCCCCCTTTCCCTATCCAGCCCAAGCACATTCTTGCATTGTTTTGCAGGAATTTGTAGAGTCTCTGTTCTTTTCTGTTCACTCCAGTTGTGTGAATTCATCTTTCTTGTTAAAGACATGTTTGGGTTTTCTCCCACACACCTCTCTCCCTCCTCCTTCCCTCCTCTCCCTCCCTCCTCCCTCCTTTCCTCCCCCTTCCACCCCTCTATCAGAAGTCACCTGCCCTGCGGAAGAGCACGGAGCAAGGACAGTGTGGGAACACTGGGGCAGTGAAGCAGTCAGAAAGCAGTGCTGGGTGATCCATTTGCTTTTGGGATTCCCATTCCCCTGGCCGGGAGGTTTCCCCTGCAGTGCATTCCTGAGAGTGCAGGAGGAGCAATGACAGCGCAGTGACGCTGGCAGTGATGCTGTGCTGGGAGGAGTGGGAGGCTGCAGGAGCGTGCTGAGGAGCACGTCTGCACTGCCGGCCACTGCCACGGCTGCTGGGGATGGATGGGGTGTTAGAGCTCCCGCTCGCCTGCAGCAGCACACAGCTCCATAGTGCACAGCTCCCCTGGAACACAGCTCCTACAGCACGCAGCTCCTGTGGCACACAGCTCCATGGCACAGAGCCCCATGGCACACAGCTCCTCTGGCACCCAGATCCCATGGCACCCAGCTCCCATGGCACACAGCTCCATGGCATGCAGATTCCATGGCGCACAGCTCCTCTGGTGTACAGGTTCTGTGGCACACAGCTCCATAGTGTGCAGCTCCCCTGGAACACAGCTCCTACAGCACAGAGCTCCTGTGGCACATGGCTCCCATGGCACACAGCTCCATAGCACACAGATGCCATGGCACACAGATCCCATGGTACACAGCTCCTCTGGCACCCAGCTCCTATGGCACACAGCTCCCACAGCACATAGCTCCTCTGGCACCCAGCTCCCATGGCACACAGCTCCCTTGGCACATAGCTCCCATGGCACACAGCTCCTCTGGCACGTGGCTCCCATGGCACATGAGTCCCATGGCGCACAGCTCTCATGGTACAGACCTCCCACAGCTCATTACTGCCACAGCTCACAGTTCCCACACAGCTCCCAAGGCACACAGCTCCCAAAACGTTCAGCTCCCACAGCACATAGCTCCTACAGCACACAGCTCCCACAATCTGCAGCTCCCGTGGCACACGGCTCGTGTGGCATAAAGCTCCCACACAGCACCCAAAACGTGCAGCTCCTGCAGCACATGGCTGCTGTCCCACACAGCTCCTGCAGCTCCCACAGCACATGGCATTTACAGTTCCCACAGCACACAGCTCCATGGCACACAGCTCCATGGCACACAGCTCCTGTGGCACACAGCTCCTGTGGCACACAGCTCCCGTGGCACACAGCTCCATGGCACACAGCTCTCAAGCAGCACCTGGAGAGCAGGGTCAGTGTATGGACAGGTTCTGGGCAGAGCTGTGTGCTGGGTGAGCTGGTCAGAGGCTGCCAGTTGTTCAGCCAGCTGGGGGAGGGAGGTCCCCAGCCAGTAGCAGTTGTGTTCCCCTGCTCCTGAGCTGCATCAGGAACAAGCTGTTTCTGATTTTGATAACAAGCAAAAGACAGGCAGTGAGTCAGCCCTGGGATGGGGATCATGGAAGAGGGCCTTGCTCATGTACTGCACATGCAGGCATGGAGCTGGCTCACTCCTTTGTTTGGAGCCATGTGTGCAGGTGGGGAGGATGGACCAAACCCTGCCTTGCTTCTGCTGTCATCTGCAAAACATTTTGGGCTGGACATAATGAAGAAATGCTCTACCATGAGAACGGTGAGACCCTGGCACAGCTTGCCCAGAGCAGCTGTGGCTGCCCCATCCTTGGAAATGCTCAAGGCCAGGTTGTACAGGGCTTAGAGTAACCTGGTCTAGTGGAAGGTGTCCCTGCCCATGGCAGGGGATTGCAATGAGAAGAGCTTTAAGATCCCTTCCAACCTAACCACCCTGCAAGTCCATGGCTATATGAAAAGATCCTTGAACAAGTACCCAGCACTGTGAGGTGGAATTTTTTTCCCCTTTTTGACATTTCCCTGAGAATGAGCCATTTGGATCTCTCAAATTTACAGGAGGACCTGTGTGTTATACCTTCTATCTAACTTCCATCCCATTTCATGTTAGTGGAGTCTGAAGAAGCTGCCAGACAAACACTATGCAGGGATGTGGCTGCAGCTTACAGTGACTGCAGGTGACAGGGGCTGCAGGGTGTCCTTAAAGCCCTTCCTAGCTACTGTGACCTGCCTGTGTGTTGTGCTCGCTGAGACCTGACAATTTGAATGAAATGACACAGTTCCCTGCACTTCAGTCAACGTTTAAAAATATAAATGCTTGGGTTTTGTGGTGTGTTTTTTTTTTTTGATTTTTTTTTTGTTTTTGTTTTTCTTAAGGAAAAAAATCTGGATTCAGCAGGTTCAGGTGTCTGAATTCTTTATGGGTGCATTTTGAGTCTTTATTTCACGCTTGCTGCTTTGTGTACCAATTGCAGCATGTTAAGTACGCTCTCAGCTGAAGCTCTGGGAGGTAGGACTACTTCTGGCCAGTTCTTTCTGCCAGTGCTATAAAAAGTTTTCAGCCAGAGGTAATACTTGCTCTTTATCATGGAAATGTGCAACTCTAAAAATAACCTTTCCACAATTCCCCAGCTGGTTTCCTTTTGCTCAAAGCCCTGTGTCTCTGTGTCCAAGTGGGCTCACTGTGTGTCACCTTGTGCAGGGGTGAAGGACTTTTCTCCCTCTTGTGCTGCACCCAGTGCCTTCCTCAGGCCCTCTTTCTCCCCTGTCCTTTGGGATGCTCAGTCCTAGGCCCCTCATGGGCACAGACTCCCTGTCTCATCCAGAACAATTTGAAT
>VRYO01000577.1:1728704-1749462 GCA_009812075.1 Sialia sialis | reverse complement strand
CACTCGCTCCACATCCTTCCTAGGCTGGGGACTCCAGGGCTGGAAGCAGGTGAGGTCTCACAAGAACAGAATAGAGGGGAGGATCCCTCAGCCCGAGGAGAAGGGAAAGCACATGGCAGTGAGTAATGTGAAATTGTTCAGTGGAATTGAAGGTGAACATGGGTGGGAAGGGACTTTGGAGGCCCCTGGCCAGTCCCCTCCAGCAGGTCCAGTGCTCAGCCTTTCACCCAGCCATGCTGGATATCCATGAGGGCAGATATCCCACAGCCTCTCTGCATCCAGTGTTTGACCCCATCAGGGATGTTTTTCTTCTTAATATCTAATTTGCATTTTGCTTGGCCCAGCACTGCTTGTCCTCTTCCTGTGCATCTCCAAACTTTAGTAGGAAGCTGAATGTCACCTCCATGGACCAGCAGGACACCTGGCCCAGTTTCTCTCCACACTGCTGCAGGTCTCAGACAAGGAACCCCCTTGGCTTTCCTCTTTCCAAGTGAACAGTCCCAAGTCCCAGCCCATCCCTGTGTCCATGGCAGCCTGTTGTCTCCTGCACTCCTGGTCATTACCCAGCCTGGATGGCTGCAGGGAGTTACTCAGCCCAGGCTGGTTTATTTCTTTATTAAGAAATAATTATTAATTCCTTATTGTTACAGTTATTAATTTCTTATTACAACAGTTTCTTACTGTTTATTACTTTCCTATTATTGCAAATTCTTTCAAGAAATTACTTCATATTACAATTTCTTATTACTTCGTTATTTCTTATCATTACAATTTTTTTTAAGAATGGAGAAAAAATAATTAGTCGCTTAAATAAGAATTTAAACTGAAAATGTCCCATTTTTGTCACTGCCTGTTCTCCAGCAAATATCTTGGGGTGAAGGATTTCACAAATGTATTCCTTCTCTCCTTTTCCCAATAGGGCTGAAGCATGTAGCTCCAGGATGGGAATGTGTATAGCCACCAGAACGACAGGACCTTCCCCCAAAACATTCCCATCATCAGGATTTTCTAATTATGCCTGTGACTGGCAGTTGGCATCAGAACCATTGACATGAGTCAGTCAATATGCCTCAGCTCTATTAAACAAAGTTTGATTTAATTAAGTCTCAGTCTCATCAAAATCAAGAGGGAGTGTTGGAGTGGCAGCAGTCAAGCTGCACTGGCAGAGCACAGTTGTGTCCATGGGGCTGTGCCCCTGCTCCAGCCCTGCTCTGTGTGCAGGGGTCTGGCACTCCCTGAAGCACAGATTGGTGAGGGGCACATCCTGGCTATTTTCAGGACATGCTGGTTTCTGGGAGAGGAACCTGTATGTCATCACAGATTGACGGGATGCTTTGGGTTCAGAGGGAATTTGAAAGGTTCCCACCATGGCCAGGGACACCTTCCACTAGACCAGGCTGCTCCAAGCTCCATCCAGCCTGGCTTGGACACTTCTTGGGATGGGGCAGCCACAGATGCTCTGGGCAGCCTGTGCCAGGGCCTCACCACCCTCATGGTCTGAAATTTCTTCCCCACGTCTCACCTGACCTCATTCTTGTTCCATTTAACACTTGTGTTGGAGCCCCAGAGCTGGAAGCAGCTGGAGGTCTCAGGAGTATGAGGAGAGTCCAGCATGGAGCGTGAGGTGGGAGTGTTCCCAGTCTGGAGGTGGTAGTGTTCCAGTCTGGATTGTGGGAGTGTTCCCAGTCTGAATTGTGGGAGTGTTCTCAGTCTGGATTGTGGGAGTGCTCCCAGTCTGGATTGTGGGAGTTTTCCCAGTCTGGATTGTGGGAGTGCTTCCAGTCTGGACTGTGGGAGTGCTCCCAGTCTGGATTAGGGGAGTGCTCCCAGTATGGGGATGGGAGTGTTTTCAGTCAGGTGCTGGAAATTGTACCAGTTAGGTGGTTGAAATGCTCACAGCTCGGGTCTGTGCACTCTGCAGGGCAGCAGATTTTAGTGTTGTCTGCAGCACATCCATGTTTGCTCTTTGCTCTCTCCCCAGAAACGAAAGAGGAGCTGGAGGAGCTGATGTCTGACATCAAGAAGACGGCGAACAAAGTGCGCTCCAAACTAAAGAGTGAGTGTTGGCCTCTGATGCAGCTGTGGGGCTCTGCCTGGAGCACTCCTGTCCCAGGCTGGAAATGCTCCCAGGGATGAGCATCACCTTCCCTCTCTGCTGTACCCCCCAGATACTTTTATTTGCCCTTTGTGAATTTGCACCCTTGAGCCCCATTCCCGGACTGGAATTGAGGGAATGGGGCCATGAGCAGCTATTGGGCTCTGAGTAAGTCCTGTGCTCCACCACTGGCAGGGGTTGGACTCTGGGCGCACCCCCAGCTTGGCCAAAGGTTCTGTTCAGGTCTGTGTGAGTGAAGAGGTGCTGCTGTGGGATGTGCTGCAGGATGTGACCTTCACTTTCCACTACTGGAGGAGTCAGTCAGTCTCTGAGGTGTGGCAACGTGGCTGTCAGCCCGCTGATGGTCAGGGTTGTCTGGAGCACTCAGACAAGCCCAGACTTCCAAGACTGGACCCCAGGGGACTGAGGGAGTCAGAGAGGATGGCAGCATCTTGAGACAGGAGGCAGGTCACCCCTGGCACATTGGATTTGCCTGTGGTGGTGTTGGACAGCAATCTGGGGTTTGGTTGATAATGGTGCAGGGGACCTGACTGTGTCTGAAGGGTAGGAGAGGAGCTGGTGCTTTCCCCTAGGAAGTGTCCTCACTAATCCCAGGGGTTTGTGGGAGTCTCACAGTTGTGGAGCCCTCAGACATGGCTGGAAGCCTTTATTGAGTAGGTCACCACTGTGGTGGCCATGTCCTCTGTCTGGGCCAGGAGGCTGTGCCTCTGTTGTTCCTATGCTCCCTTTGTCCTCCTAGCACATGATCTCAGCTAGAGCCAGGAAGGAGAGCCAGGGGCCATCTTATGTATTCCATAGTCTGAGGGATCCGTTCCTGAGACTCAGGACACACTGGGATCCCTGGTGATAGGATTTGGCCTTAAAAAAAACAAAAATCCTTTCCCCAAAGTGTTTTGTTCAGTGTTTTGTTAGGGACTTTGAAAGCCTGAAGGATTGTAGGACAGGCTCCTGTTTCCTGCTTCCAGAAAAGCCTCTCTGGTATCATATTTACCTGGAGCAGCAGATGACTAGTCCTTGTGCTTTGTCCCAAATTGCCTCATGGCCAGCATGATCAATGACAGAAAACAGTCAGGATTGATCAAAAACAACATCTGCTGACAACAAACTGGCTTCTTCAGGCCAGACATTACTCATGCAGGGGCTAATTACTAGCTTCTTGGGCAAATGTGATTTTACTAATGATCAGAAATGCCCAGTGTTTGCCAGTAGCATTCCTTGGGAAAGGGAAGTGGTTTATGATGTGTGAAGGAAGCCCAGTTACTGATGAAATACTCTGAACTCTGCTGGAGGGTGTGGGGCAGCTCCAGGGAGAGGGGAGCCCCTGCTGCTGGAGGAGCCTGTGCTGGGCTTGAGGGACCTGCAGGTGATGGGGACAGCCAGGCTCTGAGAGCTGTGACACATCAGTGTTGGGCATGGCATCTTCAGCCAGACTCTGGGGATGCACCAGCTCACACTGGGTGCTTTACATGGAGATTTGTTTCTGCATGCTGGCCAGCCTGCTGATAGGAGCTTTCTTCCAAGTTTTATAAGTCCCTGAAATAAAGTCTTAGAATTAGTATGTCCTGATCTGGCCTTGAGGAGCATGGAATCCTGGAGTGATGGAATGCTTTGAGTTGGAAGAACCCTTGAAGGTAATCTCATTTCATTCCCTGCCATGGGCAGGGACACCTTCTGCTACACCAGGCTGCTGCTGGACACTTGCAGGGATGGGGCAGGATTGCATTGTCCTGCTCTGTGCTGCCCTCCTGCCCTGCACCCCTGTGACCTCTCCCTGCTCAAGCACAGTGGGACATGACAGTGCTCCTCCCTGCCATGATTCACAGGCTGTGGGCAGTGAGGGCTTCATGTCAATTATCTTCATAATTAAAGGGGCAGATCCCCTTTAATGGATGCTCAGCATGGTGCAGGGCATTCATGCCAGCATGGTGGGTACTCCCTCTGCCAATCCAGACAGCTGGAGGAGCTGCTGTTTTTAGGTTCCCTGGAGGAGTCCTGAGATTTGGTATTTTGCAGAGACACTTCAGCTCTGGATTTCCTCCTCCTGCCTCTCTGGTGGAAACAGCTCTCCAATTTGTTTGAATACTGGCAATCAAGCCTAAGCATCACGTTGATTTGATGTGGAAATCCTGGCTCACCAGCCTGGGGGTTGCAATGCTGTCCTTTTAGCCCCAAATCACAGCCAGTGGCCAGACACCAGGTGCTTTGCAGTCATGAAACAGGGCTTTGCTGCCAGGCTGAATGGTGGAGTCAGGGTTTGGGAACTGCCAGTACCAGCTGCTCCTCGATCCAGTCTTTCACAGTCCCTTTGCCAAACAATCCCTTTCCTTTGGTTAACCACAGGCACTCTGGCAAAGAAGCATCCCTGGAAGTGTTCAAAAAATGGGTGCAAGTGGCATTTGGCAGTGGAGTTTAATGGGCTTGAGGTATTTGGTGGAGGGTTGGCTTTGATAATCTTGGAGGTCTTTTACAACCTTAATGTTTCTGTGGTTGTTGTCCAAAGAGCACGAAGTAATGTGTCCTTGTACCCTGGGCAGGCATTGAGCAGAGTATCGAACAAGAGGAGGGGCTGAACAGGTCGTCGGCTGATCTGCGGATAAGGAAAACTCAGGTGAGCCTCTGCCCTGGGAGCCTCTGCCCTGGGGCACAGGGAGGGGAAGAAGCGAATGGCAGCTGGATCCCAGCAAGTGCTGGGAGAAGAGGCCTGTGCTTGGCTGTGGAGTGGATTTTTCTGTCCTCCTGCCCAGCCATGCAGAGCTGCTGTGTAATTTTTACCTTCTGATGATGCTTTGGTGAGAGAGCACCCGGTGGGATGCAGCCATTGCTCCAGCCTGGAATCTGTTCTTGCATCCCTGCAGAGCTGTGTCCTCTGTACTGGGGGATGTGGGGGAAGACAAGGCATCTCAGAGCCTTGTTCTGCAACCAAGAATGTGTTTTAGCAAACCATTAAAGGGTTAAAGGCAACAGGAGCAGCCAATGCTGCTCTTTATCACCTGGGATGGTGTTGAACCTGATGGGACCTTTATCACCTTTATGTTTGGGGAGTGAAGAACTGCTAGACCTCAGTGAAACAAATTCTTTCCCTAACTTGGGTTAATATTTTCTGTTTCATGAGTTCAATCACAAGGTTTATTTGGGTAAGTTTTTTATTTGCTGTGAATATTCAGGTAGGTTTATTTAATGTCTGAAAGCCATTTAAAATGTTTTTTTCTAGCCAGTTTTGCACAAAACTCCTTCAATAATCAAATGCATATTGTAGACGTGTGGGATGCCCATGGGAACATAAAATAACAATCTGAGAAAATAAATACTGAGTTAAGTAATTTCTTAAGCAAAAGAGGTGTAGCATGGTGTGCTAGTGAGCAGGAAGGGTGTCACTCAGCACCCAGGCTATATTTGGCTCCAGATCAACATATGTTGATAGTTTTCAGCTGAATGAGAATGAAGTGGATTTTAGGAAAAACAATTTTGGAATAGCAGAAGAGTTGCTTGGATGGCACATCACATTGTTGCTGGATTTTGAGCTGAGATGCTTGGGAGCTGTTCTGGCCTTGCTCTGGGCCAGCACCTCTCGAGCAGAGGATGGAGCTGGAGCTGCCAGGGGCATTCATGTGAGCTTGTGGTGGAGGAGGGATAAGATGAGCTGAGGCTCTCCATAAATACTGTGCTGTTGCTGGCTTAGAATAGCTGCAGAGCCAGTGCAGAGCAGTGCTGTCTGCTGGAGGTAGGGCTGTGCTGGCTGGGGCTGCTCCAGGTGTGTGAACACCTGCACCAACACATCTGAGTGCTGGTGGTACCAGGCACAGTGACATTCCCTGTTCCCTCACTGTGCACAGACTGCCCAGAGATGGGAGCAGAGCTGGAGAAGGGTCTGGAGCACAAGTCTGATGAGGGGCAGCTGGGGGAGCTCTGTCTGGAGAAAAGGAGACTCAGGGGGGACCTTCTCACTCTCAACAATGCCCTGACAGGAGGGTGCAGCCAGCTGAGGGTTGGGGTCTGCTCCCAGGGAAAAAGGGACAAGACAAGAGGAAACAGCCTGAAGTTGTGCCAGTGGGGGTTCAGGCTGGGCATCAGGATGAATTTCTCCTCTGAAGAGGTTGTCAGACATTGGAAGGGGCAGTCCAGGGAGGTGGTGGAGTCCCCATCCCTGGAGGTGGCACTCAGTGGTCTGATCTGCTTGAAAAGGTGGGGATCAGTCACAGGTTGAACATGATAGTCTTGGAGATGTTTTCCAGCCTTAATGATTGTGTGATTGTGCCTTTGAGCAAGGCTGGGTACTGTTCCCCCAGCCCTGCAGAGTGATCCCCATGGGTCCAGCCCGTGCCTGTGCCTGTGCCTGGCAGGCAGCATGGCAATGGCAGGCAGGGCTCAACCCAGGGCACTGCCATGGCCTCACCTCCAGGCTTTTGAGGCACAAGTAGTGCAAGGAGGGTGCTGCCAGCCTCCCAGGGCATCCTCTCAGGGCTGGAGGCTGTGCATAGGTTGGATGAGGGGTGCCTCTGGTCCACTCCCCTGGGGACGTGTCACCTGCTGCCACCTGCCCCCCTTGTGCTCCGTCACACTCTCTGGAGCAGCATTTGGGCTGGAAATGCTTTTGGGGTGGTTGGAGGTGCAGGAGGTGCTCAGGGCTGAGCCTTCCCTCTCACAGAAGCTTCAGCTCCCTCTCTCCTTCTCTCCCCTGGCAGCACTCCACGCTGTCCCGCAAGTTCGTGGAGGTGATGTCCGAGTACAACGCCACGCAGACCGACTACCGGGAGCGCTGCAAGGGCAGGATCCAGAGGCAGCTGGAGATCAGTGAGTGAACCTGGAGTGGGAGCACAGCTGTGCTGTGTGTGCCTGGGGACAAACAGTGCATCAGAGCTCCTCCCACAGCTGGGCAGAGCTTCCCAGGAAAACCCAGGAGGCACAGGAGTGACTGGGACACGGCTTCTGTGGGGCACTGGACATGGGGTGGTGCCTTGGGCAAAGTGCATCCAGCAAAGTACATCCCATAATGCTGCAGGGAGAGCACAGGGATCACAGGGAGAGGAATTTCTGCTGTGTTTGCAGCTAATTTTTAATTCAAAGAAGCTCACAGGAATTCCCGATTCCTGTGTGTACTTGTCCTTCCCCAGGGTGCTCTTCTTCATGGATGAACTAAGCTAAACATGAAAACAGAGAAGGGAATTCTTGAAATGGTAGCACTCCCTGCTCCTGATGGTCTCCCTTGCACAGGAAGAGCACAAGCCTCAGTGCTGCCCCAGGCACCTCTCTGGGCCCCAGACCTGGTGGCTCTTAGGAGCCATTATGTTGTGGCCAAGGGTGACATCTGTGAGGCTGATGACACCTCACTCAGGTGACACTGCTGTGACACTAAGATCTCTGAGTCATCCAGAGCCCACCACTTAGGAAAAGTCCAGTCCTGCCTGTCTATAAAAACACTCTCCTTATATTTCTTCTGTGCAGTCATGATACCTGGATAGTTTAGAGCAATGGGATTACCTCCCAGCAAAGAAGTACCATGTAATTAGGGGAATAATCAAAGGAGAAGTCAGAGATTAAAGGAGATTTTTGTAAATAATCTCACTCTCAGACATGTTGTGGGGCTTGTGCTGAGAATGGAATGTTTGAACTTACTTTTTTTTCCTAACAACCAATTGGATGTTTTTCTTTCCTCCAACAACTCGCTGTGAATAACGACAGGAGATCTGTGAGTCAGTCTAGTGTCCTTGGTGGTCACCCCTGGGATTGTGCTTCACTGGTCTGGGAATCTGGGTCCTGTGGGGTGTGGGAATTTCTGTGGAGGGCTAGAAGCAAGTGCAAGCTGTGCAAGCCTTAATCTTTGTTCAGATTAGTCTTTCTGATATCTAATAGTAACAGGGCTGGATGGGCAGGCTGTCTGACATGAGGCTCAACAAGAGCTTGCCAGTTTGCTGTAAAGCAGGATGTGTCACTGCTCTAGCTGCCTGACTCATCCCTCAGCCAACATCACCCTGCAGGTGACAGCTGAGGAGTGGCTTGTCATGTGAACAGGAATTTAAGGTATCCCTGTGCTCCCTCTGAGAGAGGAGATTTGGAAGGACTCAACCATGTCCTTGATTGGATGCAGACCTGAAAGAAACCTTCCACTTGTTTTCCTACTGAATATTAGGAAGGCTCTGCTGCTCTACTTAAATTCTGAAGATATATTGTTATTGTTTTGTTCTGTCCATCCTGCCAGCGTGTCAGCTCCTGACAGAGCCTGATGGGAAAGGGCTGCTCAGGAGCTCCATGGAGCAATGTGTGGTGTAGGGAGATGTCCCAGTTCCTGATAGCAAGAGACTTGTTTCCCTCAGGATGGAGGTGTAGAGGAGTGTGGCAGATAAGTGCGTTTCTCATTGCTACAGAAGAGGTGCAGAGGTGGGATGGGGCTGTGCTGCGGTGGGACACAGTCCTCTGCACAAAGCTGGATTCCCCCATCAGGACAGTGGAAAATATTTCCTGGCAGAAAGACTCATCAAAAGGAACAGCTTAGGGATGTTTTACCAGGAGTGCTTGGCCTGGGGTGTCCCAGCCCATGCCTTCAGCCCCAGCTGCTCCAGGGGTTCCTGCACAGCTCTTTGGAACACAGCTCAGCTGGGATGTGGTGACTGCACACATCTCCACAAAATCCTCAGCTCTTGTTTTCTGTTCAGGAGTCCAAAGATAGAAGGTGCTGGGAGGTCTGGCAGTAAATCACTCAGTTTTTCAGGGTATGAAAGCAGGAACTTTTCAGCTGCTCTGGGTGGGCTCCCCAGCACCCAGCAAGTTTCTCCATCCTCACCACTTCTGGCTCTGCAAGTAAGACAGTGGCAGAGTTGGTGATGTAGAGTCACTGTCCCAGGCTGAAGCCACCCCCTGGGGCTCCCCACAGCCCTCTCAGGATCTGTTCCCTTCTCCTTGTGTGGGCACTGCTGTGTCTGTGTGTGCCAGAGCTTGTCCCTGGCTAACCATCAGCATCACACTGCCCACCGGGGCATCTCTGAGGGGATGAACTGGATCTCCCCTCCCTCCTGCACAGGAGGGGCTGCACAGATGCTGTTTGTTTTAGGGACAGTTTTGTTACGTGCAAAACCAAGGAGACAAAAATAAACTATCTTCTGTGTCCGAGAGCAGTAGAGATTTCATCAGGCCCTGCTGTGCCAGAGCAGGTGAGCTGGTGTGCAGAACAATGACCTGTGGGTGCATCCCACCCTGAGCCAAGAGAGTCTGGGGGCTGCTCTGACCCTGGCACCTCATCTGGCCTACCCCAGAGCTTAGTTAGGATTCCTGTGGCACTTTTACTTCAGGAATGACCATGGGATTTATCTTAAGTGCAGATGCTGAGGGACAAGGAGGAGGGTGGCACTTTGTGATATGCTGGGCAGGGTTTTGTAGCTGAGTTCTTCTCATCCTGACACTAGCATGGGCAGTGCCAGACCTGTCTGAGCTGGGTGACAGCCAAGTGGGCCAGTCACTCATAGCTGTTACCTCACACACAGGTGAACAGGACAGCCTCATCCATCTCTCCATGAATTTGTGTCTAATGGATTTGTGTCTAATAAGAGCTTAAAAGCCAGCTCCAGGCAGAGGATCCCAGCCTTGGAAAGGTGCCTTGTCTTCAGAGTGAGCCCCAGCTGTGGCTGTGCAGGTGCTTGTGCAGCCCTGCTGCAGGGAGGAGGGATGCTGCCAGCCCAGGGGATGCCTGGAGAGCCCAGCTGAGCCCTTACTTGGCCATGGCATGTTGGACTCCTTCAGCCCTGAGCTACCTTCCCTATTTATAGACCATCTGCGTGCAGAATTGGACTGGCATGCAGTGTCAGCTGGGCTGTGGGGCTGAGCTGTGGCACCAGAGGCTTCCCTGGCAGCTTCCCCCACACCCTAACAGGGTTGCTCCTGCCCCATCCCCTGGGAGCTGGTCCATGGGGATGGTCACTCTGTCCAGCTGGGCATTACAGGACCAAGGACTGTGCCTTGAGGTGGGAAGTCTCCTCAGTGGCTTCATGTTCTCCTGTCCCAGAGTTTCCAGTGGCTCTGCAGCAGTGACCTGGGCACTGGCTCTCACCATTCTCTCCCTGCCAGCTGAGGGCTGAGGTTGCTTCTGCAGCTTCCTCTGTGCTCTGGCCTTTTTGTCTCATTGGCAGAGCTGCTTCTCCCCAAGAAACTTCAATTGCTAGAGATGCCAAGTAAGAGGCAGATGTACTCTGGAGCTCTCTGGGGAGGCACAGGTTCAATTCTCAGGATTTTTCACCAAATTTCAGGGCAGGAGTGTCCTCCCAGGCTCTTCTCCCTTGGCTCCATCCTCTCACTCCTATTTGTGGCTGTGCTGTGGTCCTGTGGGAATGTGAGCAGCAGATCAGACAGGTACCCAGGACACTTTGAGCTGATTTTACTGCTGTGGAGGTGCAAATGACAGACCAGGAAGCCAAACCATGAAGCCCAGTTAGGAGGCATGCCTGCCTGGGAGTCCTCTGAAGTGCTGCAGGTTGGTTATATTGTTTGGCAGGTGCTGTACTGGGTGAGATGCCTCAAGTTTTGGCTCAACATTAAAGCAAGTTCTTCCTGAGCAGCTTGGCCAGGCCAGCACTGGTGTTAATCCATGTGATGCCTTTGCTCTCTTCCCTCACCTTGACACAGCTTTTACCAGCTCTGTGCTCTGCTTTAGGGGAATGAGGCAGCAAGAAGGTCAGGATGAGAACATGTATCCCGCATCCCATCCCACCTCTGCCCATCAGAGTTGTGGCATCTCCTGGAGCTGATCCCACTGCTTGCCCCTGGCTGCCTTGAGGGATTTGGTAGAGCAAGTAGCTCTCCATGGACAGCACCTGGCATGCTCCACCTAATCTCTGAGCCAGTGACTGCTCAAAGCTGGGCACATCAACAGGAGGGTTTGTAAATTTGTGCTGCTTGGTCCCTTGTTCTCCCTTTCTGGGAGCAGGACAGTGTCAGCCCAGAGCAAGGAGCCAGCAGGCAGGAAAAGCTGGCAAAGGGTGTCATGGGTCATCCTTGGTGGGAGTGATGCTCTGTGACTCTAAAACATGTAGCGGTGCCTGGAAATGGGCTGTGCACCCTTCTCAGAGCTGGGGAAGGTGAGGAACTTGATTGATCCTCAGACCCATGAGTTCATAGGTGGCAAAGCTCAGGCCTCACCTCACATACATCTGTGACCCCCCTCAGGTTGTTCTAGTGACTCAAAACAGCAGCTTCTCAGGGCTTTGGGGTCACTACCAGGTTGTAGTTTTCCAGACCAACCTCACACAGAACTCCAGTCTCTGCCAACACATCTGAGAGCTGTACTCTGCTCTGCCCCATTTCCATTCTGAGGTGCCCTGGAGTCATTCTGGAGGATGCTGTTGTCCTTTTCAGTACCACTGGCTGCAAGGCAGCTTGTCACAGGGGAGCACCTACAGAACCCAGCCTTGCTCTGCAGATTTTGGTTTCATCAAGCTTGGTGGAGTCACTTCATTGGCTGCTCCTGTTGGCACTGATGGGGTGTCACTTGTCCTGTCTCAGGTGACCTGCTCCCATCCCACTGGGCAGCCCCAGTGCCCTGCCCAGCATCTCCATCTGTTTGGCTGTAATTCCATGTGTCCCACATGGCTGCTAGGCCAAGAAACACACTGCAGTTCATGCAGGGATCAGTGCTACCCATGGAGTGATCAGCATTTCTCTCCACTGTATGGGGTGGGGAAGGGAAGGGAAGGGAAGGACACATGGTGTGGGTGAATTGTTTTTAGAGGAGCCATGGGGCTGGAGGTCCCCAGAGACATGGAGGGTTTTGCCGCAGGGGGAAGACAGAGCCTGGCTTCTGTCACACAGCACCAGGGCCAAAACTTGGGCAGTCCAGCTGAGCCCAGCATCCTCATAGCATTGAACTGGCCAGGATAGGATTTGTCAAGAACCCGTTTGTGGCTTCTTCCCATCCCTCCTCCTTCACAGATGCCATGGATGCTGGTGGCTGCTGGTCCCTTAGCACTGCTCCCTCCAGGAGGGACAGCTGGGCGTTCCTGTGTGAGCTGAGCCAAGCTGGCAGCTTGGTGCCCTTCAGATGAGGAGTATCAGGGCCAGGCTGTGAGAGGGCAGCCCCTCAAAATGCCCCTGTGCTCTTGAGGCTGAAATCTTTGCTCAGTTCCACTCCTGGGAAAAATATCATGGGGTCAGCAGAGCCCTGTGGCAGGACTGTGGGACTTCTGGTGGGGGCTCTTGGCTGACCTCTGTTGTGTGGTTGCAGCTGGCAGGACCACCACCAGTGAGGAGCTGGAGGACATGCTGGAGAGCGGCAACCCGGCCATCTTCTCCTCTGGGGTAAGCACAGACAGAAGCTGCAGCTGAGCCAGCCCCCTCAGCCAGGGGTGGGCTGGTGGACCTGCTGCCACAGTGGCCTCAGTATGGGAGTCGTGACCACAGCCCATGTAGTGGGGCCTGGGGGCTCAGCGCTGGTCTGAGGATGCAGAGCAGAGTCTGAATCCCAGCATCCTGCTGCAAACTGCCTGGCTTGGGGAGGTTGGAGGGGCTCTGTAGCTCCTGCTCATCCCTCTCTTGGTGCCCCCAGTCCCAGCATGGCAGCTGGGTCTGAGCATGGGGCTCAGTGGCCTTATTTTCTCTGCAGATCATCATGGATTCAAACATCACCAAGCAGGCCCTGAATGAGATTGAGACACGGCACAGTGAGATCATCAAACTGGAGAACAGCATCCGAGAGCTGCACGACATGTTCATGGACATGGCCATGCTGGTGGAGAGCCAGGTGGGGAAAAGGTGCAGCCCAAGGGCTCACCTGAAGGGGTTGGAGGGCACTGGGGCTCCCTGTGGTGGATGGGAGGCTGGAGAACACTGCTTCCCTGCCTGGGTGGGTGCTGAGAGGAAAAACCCCATCTAGGAGCAGCATGGCTCCCAGTGGGGCTGAGCTGGGCTCCCCAGGGCTGGAGCCTGGCACCCCAGAGCTGGGGTGCTGTGGGGTGGGAGGTTCATTGAAGGGCTTAGGAGGAGGGCAGTGGGTGGCTGCCATGCAGGGAGAGATTTCATCTTCCCTGGAGCACCAGGCCCAGGTGGGTGAGCTCAGGGTGCCCCTTGGCTGTGCTGCCAGCCATGGCACCAGTCCCTTCAGCCAGGCACGTGCTCCTGTGTCTTTGCTCACCCCCCTTCTTGCCCGCCATGCTGCCATGGCCCGAGGAGACGTCGGTGGCAGGTAAAGGCCGAGCCCCGTGGTGCTGCATGCTCTGCTCTGCATGGCTGCTCCTGCATGGCTGCTGCTTGCATGCTGCTGGGATGGCCAGTGGCAGGACAGCAAGGGTCACCAGGGCACGGTGGTGTTGGTGGCCTGTCCTGTCTGCAGTGGGGGACATACGTGGGGAATTCATGATTCCATGCCCCGCTCTAAGGGCTGGACAGTGCCAACACCTTTGTGGGTGAGAAGCTTGAAGCTGCTGGCACTGGCAATAGAGGACTGGCAGCTCTGCTCTGCCCCAAGCATGGCACAGGTAGGAAGAAGCAGCAGCAGTTTTACACAAGACAGGGAGCAGCTGGTGGGCTCAGTGCTCAGCACCCCTGGGCCCTGAGGTTTGTCGTCCCTGTGCTGTCCAGCATTAGGTTGAGAAATGAGCATTGCAGAGTTACTGGCTGTGAGCCCTTGGCTCTGTGGCCTCAATTCCCTCCCTGTCATGCAGGAGGACTTGGGGCTTCAAACCTCTCACTCCTCCCAACTCTGTCCAGCTGCTGCAGGACTTGGCTGTCTCCCTACCTGGTCAGGATGGGGCCAGAGGAAGTGAACAAGGCTGGAGTAGCTCACCCCAACCCATGTCCCCACAACCACAGGAGCTCCCAGCCTACCCCAGCAGCAGGGGCAGAGCAGGGCAGGGTCCCTGCAGGGCTCTGCAATCCTGGCTGGCCTTGCTCCAGACCCTCCTGCCTTCAGTGCAGCACTTGTGTGGAGTGGAGCAGGGGTCCCTGGTCCCTGCACGTGCATGGTTTTGTGAGGATCCCTCATGGTGCTGGTGGTGCTGTCCTTGCTCCCTGCCATGCCTCCTGTTTCAGCAGCATGTGGTGTGGTGCTGGTGTAGATCCTCTCATGGCTTTGATGTCACCTGAGATACTGGACAGGTCAGTGCCAGGACCAGGCTGGGAGCTCCCCTTGCTTGTGTCCCTTTTGGGATGTGCACAGAGATCCTCTGGAATGGGGCATGCAGTCCAGAGCTCACACCCCAAGGCACCCCAGGAAACAGCCAGTGCCCACAGGCAGCTGATGGTGCTTCTCTCTACGCAGGGCTGCTGGGCAGGGCAGCATCCAGCTGGAGCCAGGGAGCAGCAGAGCAGGAAGGAGCTCAGGTCTGCATGCACGTGGGCGCGTGGGCTGTGTCCTCCTGCAGGGAGAAATGATTGACCGCATCGAGTACAACGTGGAGCACTCGGTGGATTACGTGGAGCGGGCTGTGTCCGACACCAAGAAAGCGGTGAAGTACCAGAGCAAAGCCAGACGGGTGAGTCTGGGGCCTGCACTGCACTGCTGACACCTCCCTCCCAGGCACAGGGCCCAGCTGGCACCTTGCCTGCCCCAGGCAACCTGGCACAGCTTTGCAGGTGCCCAGGGACCACATTACCCCACACCACTGGGAGCAGCCCAGGTCCTGAGGGTGGCACAGCTGAGGCAGAGCTCCCAGCAAATCCTGTGAGAAAGCTGGCAATGAGCCATAGGGCAGGAGTGCTGCCTGGGGGAGGAAAAAGGAGAAGGTGTACCCCTGCATCAGGCATGCTGTGAGAGCCACATCCCTTGCAGAAAAAAAAAATAAAAATGGGAAAGGTCGTGGTTCAGCTCAGACTCTGAGCACAGTGCCAGCTGTCTGTCCTGCTCCCGTATCAGCTTGAGGACCTGAAGGCCACAGCTCTGCTAACCCAGGGCAGACCTGAACCAGGGGTGTCCCTCCCTGCCCAGCTCTGCCAGAGCCCTTCTGGCTGCCACGGTGCTGCTCAGAGCCCACCAGCGGCAAAGGGGAGCAGGACAGACTGCCGTTCCCACCTCCTGAATCCATCCTGTCCCAACACTCACCATCCCCTCTCCCCTCTCTCCCTCCTGCTGCTGGGACACCTGAGCAGAAGAAGATCATGATCATAATCTGCTGTGTGATCCTGGGCATCGTCATCGCCTCCACCTTTGGTGGCATTTTCGGCTAGACTCACCCCACAGGACTGTTTGTGTGCGATGGATGGAGCCGCGCGTGCCATGGGGCTGCAGCCACACCGGAGCAACCCACGCAGCCCCGGAGCCTCCCAGCAGCATTTCAGTTTCTAATGCATGGTTGTTTGTGACGCTGTGTGTGCGGTGCGGTGCGTCTGTGTGGAGGGAGCTCCAGCCCCGGGGCGCAGGGGGGGCGGGCGATGGTGATGGGCGCAAGGGGGACCCTGCCGGGGAACCCGAGCTCTCATCACTGCTCCAGGCTGGGTGGCTGGCTGGGACCAGGTGGGGGACAGAAGTGCCCTTGGGCACTGCTGCCCATCCTGGGATGGACAGTCTGTGTTAGTGACAGCTGAGGAGGGACTGATGAGGGCTCTTAGGGGTCCTTGGGTGGCCAGTCAGCCTCCCCAGCTTGCCCATCACCTCGAACTCTCATGTCTGTCAGCCGCATCTGTGCTTGCAAACACCTTCCCTTGGGCTGCTTCTCTTCGGGGCCCTTCCCCAGGGGTGCGCTCTACCCAGCCCTGCCTGGCCAGTGACTGTGTCTGGCTCTGGGGCTCCATCCCTGCCACTCCTCCAGTGGCAGGGCTGTCCCCTCCCTACATGAGCCCTCACTCCAGTAGGGTGCCAAAGGCTGGAGGTGCCACTGCAGGTGGTGGCTGCCTGATGGAGCAGTGTGGAGCAAGGAGTTGCTGCTTGGGGCCATCACAATTGCCTGGGGACAGGAATAGGGCCCATCAGGGCCAGTGCTGCTCCTGGATGCTGGCCTCACAGGGCAGGATGGCAAGGATAGTCTAAAGCCAGGAATTGCACTGGCTGCTCATCCTGCACCACAGCCTCATCGCAGTGCTCTCAGCCCTGGCACACGGTGGTCCTGGCTGGACTCTGCCTGCTGGGGTTTGGGACTGTTGCTGATGTCCACAGCCCCTGGCAGTGCTCACCTCCAAGCAGGGCTGCCCCAGCCTTGCTTTTTCATACCCAAGGCTGGGGGTTAGAAGCAGTTGGGCTTTCTCCTGTTGTGGTCCCAGGAGCAGCCCTTGCTGCATCCAGCCCCCTGCAAGCAGCCTTCCTCCTCCTGTATCCAGTCAGGCTCTGAACAGGCCTTACTGCCTGTTTGCCACCTCCTGGCACCCTGCTGCTCCTGGCACTGTGCCCATCTGCCCAGCCTGCTCCCAGTGAGGTGCTGTGGGACAACCTGGGTGCCCTGTACCCTCTGCCATTCCCCGTGATACAGCTGCTGTGAGGTCCCAACCCACCAGCAGCTCAGGGGAAACCAGTACTGCCATTGCCTGTTTCCCTCAGGCTAGGCACAGGGCTCTGCCTTCACCTTCCTCTGGAGACCCCAGGGTTGTGGCTGGCCTGTGCACATGCCAAAGTACCACAGAGGAGTCCCAAAGTAGGCTAGGCTCACTGCCACACTGGGACAGGGGCTAGCTGGCTGGTGCTGGTAGCAGAAAAGGGACACTTGATGGCAGCCAGTATTCCAGCCTTGGGCAGTGTCACCTCCCAGCTCCAGCAGGGTGCTGTGGCTCAGGCACTGGCTGTGTATGGTGCCCCTGGGTGCAGGGCAAAGGCAGTGGCTGCAGCCATAGAGTGCTGCCCCCAGGGCCAGCCCTGCCCAGCAGCAGCCCTGCCACAGCTTCTTCTCTGCCACTGTTACCCGAGGTCCCCCCTAGAGCCCCTCGTTGCATGCAGCTGCCCTTGGGAAGTGGCTCCAGCCTGGTTCCCCACACTGCCCAGTCCAAGCCCCTCAGGGTGCAGCCATGGGAACATCCCAGACCAGAGCCCCCTTCTTTCACAGTCCCTCACCAACCCATGTGAGCTCCAGCACTGCAGCCTGCGTGCACTGAAGGGCTTGGGGCACCAGGACCATGCAGGCACGGGCAGGAGGCAGGCAAGGGCAGGGTCTCTGCTCCAGAGGGACATCTGGCTGCAGGAAAAGAGAGTGGCCATGCTCCTGTCCGTCAGCAGCTCCCTGCCACTGCCGTCCATGCTTACTCTGCCAGGCCAGCAAGAGCCCCAGGGCCCCTCCAGGAAGCAATAACACTGGGCAGGGAAACCCTCCTCCCAGGCTCCTGCCCTTCAGCCATGCTCCTGCCCTGCAGCCATGCCCACTGCTAGCACAAGGTGACTATTTTTTCTTCCAGGCAGCAGCTTTAGTGGCACAAGCTCACCTGACATCAGGGCTGTGGCACCCCTGTCAAGGCACAAAGCCAAGAACTGCACCGGGGGGATTCCTGGCCCTTGCTCCTTGTTGGCACCACCACTGCCAGCAGCCCCCACAGCAGCAGGAGTTGGAAGGGGCCAGTCAGAGCCACTGGCACTTTGCTGGGATCCCATGGGCAGCAGCAGTGCTGGGCTCCAAAGCAAGGGAGATGAGGAGCAGGCTGCCACTGCTGCCCCACAGGCAGGCTCACACTGTCCTCGCTGTGAGGGGAGGGTGTTTTGGTGCAATAATTACCCCTGCACTACGGGAAGCCCCATTGAGTTCCTTTTTACCTACCTGTTGTTGCATGTACAGACCAAATCACCAAGTGTGGTTGTGCTTTGGGAAGATGTTTCACCTTTTCTTTCCAGCCCCCAACCTGCACCCGCTTGTCCTTTGGGTTCCACCACCTCTGTTCCAAGTGCCACCCGCCCTCCCCATGCCGGGAGCGTGTTGATGCAGTATTCCATGAGCAGTGTGGGGCACGCACAGCTTGCACTCGAACTGGGGATTGTTTTGGGGTTTTTTTTTGGTTTGTTTTGGTTTTTTTGTAATTAATGTACTTGAAGGCTTTCCGAGCCCCCCGTGGAGTTCTACTGTTGCTGTACTGTGAGCTAAGTGTCCTTGTTTTCTATGTGGATCTTGACCCTGGCTTGCTCTGTCTCACTGGGCTGGATGACACTGTATGTTGCCTCTCTTCTCCTTCCCTCTTTCCCTCCCTGCTAGCATTCCTTTCTTCTCCCAAGGCTTTGGGTGCAAAACAGCTTCCCATTTTGTGGAATTTTTATGTAGAATAAACATTTGTAACTGTAAACCTCTGGGTGGCACCTCTCCGTGTTTCAAGGGAAGAGAAGAGGTGATGGGGGGCTCCAGTCAGCCCCAGCACCCTGGAAACATTAAAGCAAACAGGGTGGGCTTGGTGCCAAGCACCAACAGGACTAAAGGGACTGGGATAACACTTGTGCCAGGAGCAACTTTGTCCTCATGGGTCTACACCTTGGCAGTGTGGATCTTCTGCAGGCAGAGGGGAAGCTGACCAGGAATGAGGTACCATATTCCCACCTCAGTACTCCCAGCACCAAGAAGACCAGCAAACACTTCCAACTCTTTGACTCTTTAGTGAGGAGCTGGATATCACATCCTGGCTTACCTGGAGCTCAGCTGGCTCACTGCACTTGGGAAGGTAAGTGATGGCACTGCAGACACCCAAGTGGTCAGAGCACTGTGCACCTTCACCAGGGAAACAGGGTTGGAAGCTTTGCTGTTTCGCAGCAAAACCTTTAAGAGCCACAATGAGCAGTCCCAGCAAGTCCCCAGGCATGGGGTGCCATCTGTGCCATCCACAGGAGGCTTGCTGGAGGCACCCACATGCCACCTTCCATGCCAGCAGAGTCCAGAGCAGTTCAGAAGTGAGGACGGCGCTTGCGACCTGTGTATTTGGTGTCTGCTCGCACCTCCCTGTGGGAAAAGCAGGGAACAGCTCAGCACCACCTGCAGGTCACTTTGGGAGGGGAAGGGAGCAGGTTTGTGACAGGATTTTGGACAGGTGACAGCAGGCCAGTCCAGCCTCTGAGGCAGGAGGCAGCTGAACTCACTTGCCCTGGCGTCGTCTGCGCTCCTTCTTCTCCAGGATCCAGTCCCGGCTTTTCTTCACTGACTTGCCCTTGACATTTCTGAACCGTGTCCTGTGGGGAGAGTGGACAGCAGCTGCAGAGGAACTGAGGTGTGGGAGTACATTTCTCTGCCCCTGAGGATTGTCACCTCAGAACTGGGTCACAAAAGTAGCAACTTTCCCTCCTCCCACCAGCCCTGGGCAAGAGGCTCAGCCAGCACTGGGGCAGGTGGCCAAACTCCAGACACACTGGACAAGGAGGTTGATTCCAGGCCTGGCCCAGAGCTGAGGGATCATGACCTATGAATTCCAGCAGTCCAGCACACCCCCATGCCATACTCTGTGTCACACCAGCAGCATGCACTCGGGGATCTCAGGCTCATGCACAAACACCTTCCCCTTGTCTGCTCTACTTCAAACAAGGCAAAGTCAGGGTTCCTACAAAAGTTCCCAGCTCTGCTACTGCCCTTCAAGACTAGATACCCCTCAGAGTAAGTGAGCAGAGAACAGCAATGTAAGAGGCAGGAAAACATGGCAGCCACAAGCTCCTGGCAGCCACGACGACTTTCCTCTGGTTTTTGTTCTGTCTCTCCCACTGGCTGCAAGAGGGGCTCCTCCCTGCACCACTGCTGTGGGAAGACACCTGGCCAGCATCAGAAACCCCCAGGCCACAGCTAAGCAGAGCTGAGCAAAGACCTGGACAGGAGGAAAAAGGGAATGCCAGGACTCAGGCACAGCATCCTGCCTCCATCATGAGCCCTGTAAACATTTCCTCTCGCACACTACTGGCATCAGCTGGAGAGAAAGCACACTGACTGCTGAGCTACAGCTTTATGGTAAGCACCTATAGGCCCATGGAAGAGCCCTGGGAACTACTTTTGTTCCCTGTGTCCAGGCTCTTGGGAAAAAAAGCAGTTCTCTCCTGGGCTGCTGCAAGTTCTCCCTGTCTTTCCCCTCCCATTGCTTCTCACACAGCAGCAGTGTGGTCCCCAGTAAAACTTAGCCCTCAAAGCCCCCCACTCCTTGCTGGGGAGAGCCTGCAGCCTCACCCCCACACCGTACCTCTCATTGGTGAACTTGGCCTGGTGTGGCTCTTCACTGGCACACTCGGTACCAAGGCCCTGGGAAGCAAAAATGGGAAGTTGTGTTCTCCTCTGGACCAGGCACAGCTATTCATCAGCCCATCAAACTAAGGGGAATGCAGGGATCTGTAAGGGGAAGGACCAGAGCAGAAACAAACTGGTCTCCCAGAAATCATAGCAAAAAAAAAGCAGATGTCAGAAAAACAGCTTTAAAGAGGGAAAGGCTAGATTGGATACTGGAAGAAATTCTCCCCTGTGAGGGTGGAGAGGCCCTGGCACAGGTTGCCCAGAGAAGCTGTGGCTGCCCCATCCCTGGCAGTGTCCAAGGCCAGGTTGGACAGGGCTTGGAGCAACCTGGGATAGTGGAAGGTGTCTCTGGCCATGGCAGGGGGCTGGAACAAGATGAGCTTTAACCAACCCAAACCAGTCTGTGATTATATGAGAGCAGGGCTTGGTGACTGGCAGAAAATGTATAAATGAACTGACATCTGCACTCACAGGCCTGTTTGGCTCCCACATTGCCTACAGCTCTTCCACATCCAGCAGCCAAGACAGCAGCTCTACTGCCTCATGGAGGCCCTCACCTTTGGTAATGTGCCAG
>VRYO01000577.1:1689615-1728552 GCA_009812075.1 Sialia sialis | reverse complement strand
AAAAAAAAAAAAAAAAAATCACTGCTAAACCCAGGCCTCACCCTAAACAGACAGAGAGATCCAGGACTCACTTCTTGGCTTTGGCGCTGTTGGGGTAATCAACCACCATTCCCCCTGTAAATCCAGCTCTCATGGCTTGGGCTGTGATGAGCTCCAGCTGGGAAAAGCAGCAGGCACAAAGTTAATTAGCAGTCACCCCCCAGGAAAGCCCAAGAGGCCCCAGGGAGGAGCACACCTGACTAGGCATTTTCAAGATGGATTGTCCTCCTCCTGCTAAGCTCTGCACCACCATCCAGGCACCAATTCCCTGCCTCTGTTGGTTCTTCCTGCTCCTCAGTCTAGCCTGGTTAGGTGCAACAGTGGACTCTCTAGGAGAGGGATACTGGGCTGGATTTTCCAGACCAGAGTTCAAGTGCAGTGCTGTTGACTACAGCCAGTCTTTAAACCCACATTCACATCATGTCCCACCACTTAAATTTTATGGCTCAGCCCAAGACAATCTATGAAACAATGGAAAATGCACAAGGTATCCTCCTTACAGGTAATTTTCTTGGGCTCTTGAAAAGCTTTAAAGTGGCAGGCAGGAGAGAGACATAATTTTATGTGGAAGAACACAGTACATGATTTCTCTGCCTGTACCCCTTCCTGACTGATTGATGGCTGTACCTGCTCAGAGTTCTCGGGGTACAACTGCAGCACAGCTCGGGATCCTCGTGCCTGCAGGAAATAAAGCTGATCACACACTTGTCCCAGTGCAGGGGACTCTCTGGGTCACCCCATCCCAGCCACAAGCTCCCTCCTCCCCAAAACCTCCCAGGCTCCCAGGAGAGCTGCTCAGCCCACAGAGGCACAGGGGGAACACCAGGTAGCACAGAATCATGGAACTGTTAAGTTTGGAAGAGAACACCAAGACCATGAAGTCCAACCTTGACGAGAAACAGCACCAGGCAAGAAGGCAGGCAGTGGGTGCTCCTGCCAGTCCTGATTCTGAGCAGCATTTACTTACAACAAACGTGAAGTATCTTGCTAAAAAGCACTATCAAAGCCATAAGAGCAGCAGTGACATGGCTGGTAGAGGGTGGCACTTACCAGGGCAGTGTAAAGAGTGGAGAAGAATCTGTAGAGGCGTTTTGGGGGGCTGTGTGATTTCTTGTCAGCATTACAGAGCCACTGCACTGCAGAAATACTGAGAAGGAAAATTAGACCCCAAGAACACTGAGCAATGCATTGGTTCATTCACAGAGCTTGCCACCCCCCTTTGAGCTGAATTCCCGCACTAAAAATGTGCTGGGCCTCAGGGAAATTAATTTTCCCTGTGTTGCTTTGCCTTTTGTTTTGCAGTTACACAAACCCCTCTGGAGACTCACTATGCCAAAACTTAACAAGGTGCATAAGTGACAGGACAAAAGCATCACCAAGCATCCCCTTTAGCCTGAGTGCTCAAATCATAGAATGACAGAATGGTTTGGGTTGGAAGGGACCCTAAAGCTCAGTCCAGCCCCTGCTGTGGGCAGGAACACCTCCCACTGTCCCAGGCTGTTCCAAGCCCCATCCAACCTGGCCTTGGACATTTCCAGACATGGTGCATCCACAGCTGCTCTGGGCAGCATGTGCCAGGGCCTCACCACCCTCACAGGAGAGAATTTCTTCTGTGTATCTCACCTAAATTTTCCCCCTTTCAGCTTGAACCCCTTATCCTAGCACAATCATTACAGCCCTGAGGAGCACTGGAGAGCTCAGCTGTGTCCCTTGCCTGGCCAAGCAGGTTTTCCCAATGAGCAATCTAAAACAGAGCTTTTGGCTCAGCAATGGACAGTCCCTGCTTCTTCCCAGCTATTCTCTAAACAAGTAAGTCCTTCTGTCCCCTTGATCCCAAAACCAACCATCAAATCCTTGATCCAGGCACTGACTTTTCTAAGCAATGCCACATGCTTTGTTCTCCTCCTTGCTGCAGATCTCAGCCATCCTGACACCATCCTCACTTTTACTTTATTTTCTTCAATAGAATTCTTAGCTCACCAGCACAAAAGGACAAACACTACTTGGGAAACAGCTGTCACAAGCTGTTTCTACCATGCAGAATTTTGGAGGTTTGTCCTGGAGTGACAGAGCAATGAGAGTGGCTGAAAGGCCAGTCCCTTTCCCCTGTGATTTACCAGATGAGCACCATGTGTACTGTGCAGTTCTGTGGGGCACCAGGAGAGCTCAGCTACGTGCACAGACTCACCTGATGCAGCCATCAAACATGCCAGGCCTGAAGGGAATGCCATGACCCACATCTGCAAGGAGAAGGTCTCCTTCCACCTCCCTCTCCACGGCCACATCTGCACAGAACAGAGCACAGCTCAGGAATCAGCTCCCACCTTTGGGGCCTCTGAGGGTCTCAGGGGAGGTTGTGCTCACCCAGCATGGCAGGGCTGATGTCCATACCAATCCAGTAGTGACCCTCCTCGGAGATGTAATCCCCACTCAGCCCAGAGCCACAGCTAGAGGGAGGAAGAGGGAAAGTGCTGGGATCATGGGGCTGGTCTGAGGCTGCTGCTGGCTGGACACAACCAACCTTACAGCAGCCTGTCCTTCTTCAGCCCACAAAAGAGACACTGGTGCTCTGGGACCTGACTACCCCCTTGCCCTGTGCACCAGCCCCAGAAGCTCCATGTGCCATGGAATCGGGAAGAGCCCCGCTCACCCCACGTCCAGGAGGAGGCACGGACGGTCCTCGGGCAGCCCCAGCAGCTCCACAGCACGCTCCGACATCTGTGACTGGATCTCCACCACCCGGGAGCTGAGGCACAGGTACAGCGTGGGCGATGGGCAGCAACCCCACGGCGACATCCCCCACACTGCTGGATTAGAACCCGCACCCCCTCACGCCATGACCTGAGCACCCCTCCGCCTCCCGTCAGGATCTGACCCTCCCCTCCCCACCCCGCCGCTGCCACATGCCGGGGCCGGACCCCCTCACGCCCGGGCCCCCAGCACTCCCGGCAGGATCCAGGACCAACCCCCATCTCCACTGGGTCCCCCCGATGTCCGCCCCATGATGAGACCCCTCCCCGCCCCAGGACAGGCCCCGCAGTGCCGCAGCTCTGCTCCTGCCGTACTTCTGGGTATACTTCCGTGCCTCGGCCTCATCGTAGAACTGTAACGAGAGAGCGGCGGGGCGGTGAGGCCCGGCATCCCCAGCAGGGGCCGCCCCAGAGGAGCCCGCTTCCCCGGCATCCCCCGCTCACCAGCTCGGGCGGCCCGCGGTGCTCGGGCCGGCGGCCGCTGCCCGCCATGCTGCGGCTGCGTGACGTCACCGCGTCGCGCGGCTTCTGACGTCACTGCGTGCGACCGTGCCGCCGTGCTGCGTGCGCCGTGTCCCTGCAGGCCCCAGCAGGCCCCGCCTCCTGCATGGCGTCACTGCCGCGCGCCGCGGCCTCTGCAGCATGGCGGCGGCGGGGGGGCGCTGATGGCGCCGGCGGTGCTCGGGCTGCCGCTGCGGCGGCTCCTCCCCGCGGCCCCGCGGCCCGGCTGCGCCCCGCCGCCGTCCCGGGCCGCGCAAACGGGCAGTGCTGGAACCTCACGGACGCGCCGCGACCTCTACGAGGTGCTGGGGGTCCCGTCCACGGCGACGGCGGCGCAGATCAAGACGGCGTACTACGAGCAGTCGTTCCGGTACCACCCCGACCGCAACGCCGGCAGCGCGGCCGCGGCCTCTCGTTTCGCCGCCGTCAGTGAGGCTTACCGGGTGCTGGGCAGCGCCGTGCTGCGCCGCAAGTACGACCGCGGGCTCCTGAGCGCCGAGGAGCTGCGCGACGCGCCCCGGCCCTCGGGCCGCCCTCCTGCCGCCGCCGCCCCGCCGCCCCGCGCCCCCGCTGCCCGCACGGGGCCCGTCCCGCCACCCTTCGACTTCGACGCCTTCTACCGCGCGCACTACGGGGAGCAGCTGCAGCGGGAGCAGCTGCTGCGGGCGCGGCGGGAGCAGCTGCGCCTGAGGCGGGAGGAGGCGGCGGCACAGGGACGCCTTAGAGCCGTCTCCGATCTCTCGATCGGGCTCATCTTCTTCCTGGGTGTTGCCATCATCTACGGCCTCAAGTGACAGCGAGGCTGGGCAGCCCCCGGGGTGCCCACGCAGCTCCACAGTGTCACCAGGGACTTGGCAGCGCACTGGGGGTGAGCCCTGCACCCGTCCTTGGCTGACACCCCGTGTCTGCCACTCAGGCTGTGACGTTTCACTCTGCCAGTGTGACCTTCATGGACTGTGTATGACCAGCAGGCTTCATGGGCTGTGACCTGGCTTGTCTGCCAGCATGACCTTCAGACACAGTGCCCCTGGCTGGCACAGGATGTGACCTCTGGATACCCTCTGTGTGCTCTGGTCCACAGACTGGGCTAGGCTGTGCTGTCCACTCAGCATGACCTTGCAGAGGTGGTGAAGGAACTCTGCAGGCTCTCGATGTGCCCCCTCAACCAATACCACCTGCAGACACAGTGCCTGACAAGTAAACACAGTTCTGGACTCTGGACTGGGAGGTGTCCCCTCCTTTGGCACAGCTCTGTGACCTTGGTGTGCCCCAGCTGCCTGTTGTGAGCTGCAGCAGAGATTAAAGCTGCAGCAGAGATTAAAGGCTGTCAGAGGTGCTGTGTGCTGTGTGTGTTCAGGGCTGTGCTCACTCATGCTCAGGTATGGCTCTGGTTTCTGCTGATCCCAGACCTGCCACCTCTGTGTTATCACACCTGCTGGTACTACATCTCTGGGGAGCTTTTGACATCCAAACTGTCAGCCTGCTCAGAGTGGCAGGTATAGAAGTTAGATTCAGACTTGAAAAATTTAACTCAAGCCCATGGTGCCCTGGAGGTGCAGGCAAAACACTTTGGTGTCTGAAGTCCTCTGTCCTGTCTGGGGCCTGCCAGGAGCTTTACACAACCCCGTGCCTCTGAGGCTTTTGGCTGTGGTGCACGTGTGAGCACCGAGTGCGGTTCTGTGTTTTACCTGTATCTGAGCATCATTTGCACAAGTGTATTTGCCTATTTAAATACTGAAGTGTTGTTAAGAACTAAAGATTGTGTTTCTCAGAAACTTTACTCCTTAGGTGAAGGTTCACCTGTGCTATGCTGCTGCTACCTGGAGGGAGAGAAGCTTCATGGCAGTGGCCTGAGCATGCCAAAGACCGTGTGTGACACTAGGTTTGCTGTCAGTGGGGTGAGCAGGAGCCCAGCCCTTGTTACCTCGGAGCTGGGCTGTGTTTTGTCCCAGCACAAGAATGTTAAAAAGGAATGCACTGTGTTTTCCACTGTGGATTCTGTGATCCTGTTTGGAGCCTGAGGCAGTGGCACTGCATGTCTGCTGTTGTGCAGGATTGCTCTCTGCCTGCTCTCAGAAGCCTTGTGCCACTTCCAGCTGCACACTAGAGGCTGCTGCATGCTTGGAGTAAACTCAGCCCAGGGGCAGAGTTGCAGGATCCCTGCTGGCTGACAGCCTATCCCTTTACCTGTGCTGGAATGTCATCATGGGAGACACAGGAGCCCAGCATTCACTGGCTACAGAGGGAAAGTCTCTGCACAGACTTGTGGCTCTGGCACTTGCTGTTGCATTATCATGCCATTCTTCATTCTGTGAAACAAATCACTCAAAAGATCAGGAGTAGCTTTTTTGGCAGAATTTGGCAGGAAACATTACTTTCCAGGCTAGAAAAGCTAGTGATGTCCATGGGAAGCAGTGGGGACTAGGGAGCACTTCTCTAGCTCCTAGCCAGACAGGTGCTTTGGGCAATTGCTGCTGCTGGTCCTTCCTCATCAGGTCTCTGTGATGTATCTTGAAGATTAAAGACATCCAGCCATAAATTGGTGACAAAATAACAAATCTTTCTTTTGGTGGGCCTGGGTGGTAAATATTCCTTGCACTTGCTGGAAAACTGGGGTGAGGGACAGGCAGGTTTTTCACATCCTGACTTCAGCCAGTGAAGAAGAGGGCAGGGAGGGCAGTTCTGTTTGCTGGGAAGGATGGGCATGCAGCCTGCAGTCAGCAGGGCAGGGTGGCCTCTCTGGATCCCCATGGCCTTTCCTGCTGCTGGAGGTCCTGTTGTGCTGCCTGACTGCACTGGTGACATTCCCTGCTGCCTGGACAGAGGAATGAAAACTCTCCAGTGCTTACCTAAAACTCTCCAGTGTCACCTTTACCCCAGTCAGGCCTGACTGCTTCTCTGCTCGGGGAAGGATTTCAGGAGCTTGGGCAGAAAGTGGCTGGAGCTGGTCCAAATGCACAGACTGCCTACCAGCTCCCTGCATACGTTTTTCTCCTTGTGTCAACAGTATCATTATACTCTTGTTATTCCCCAGTTGTTTCCCTGATGGGGAGGTGCAAGGAGCAGCTGGGTTTCCTGCTGCTTTCCTTTAGCCAGGTGAGCACAGCCTGTGTAGATGCCAGGGGTTGATGGTGGCAGGGGCTGTGAGCTGTACAGGATTGGAAGATCAGCAGAGGATAAAGCTCAGTAATTCCCTGTGGCCTTCGCTGTGATGCATCCTTGGGGATATTAACATACAGAGGGTTGTTGCTGTGAGAACAGGAGCCCACCTCCCTGCAGCTGGGGCAAGGCAGCCATCAGCAGAGGTCATGGCAGGGAGCAGCTTGTACTCCCAGATCCTTTTCCTTGAGGATGTATCCAGTCCCTACAGCACAGCTCAGTTACAGACTGCAGTGGCAGCTGTCCACAGCCCCTCCTGGCCTGTGCCCATAGGGGACATCACCATGAGCATCCTGAGGCTTTTGCCGGGAGGAGTGTGATGTTCACTGTAGGGATTTCTTACTCCTCAATCTCCAGCCCACTGGGGCCATTTTTACACATATTCTAAGTCCCAAAGTGGGACTTAGGAAAGCAGCAGGTGCTTTGTGAATATTCTGGCACATCCTACTCCTCACTTCCTTGCTCCATGGCTCCACATTTCACTTGCCTGCAAGTGGTGTATCCACTTGGTGTTGGATGCTTGTCCTTCACTCTCTTACCCCTGGCACCAGGATTTGCCAGCTGTGTGCCACCAGAAGGAATAGTCTGAGCGTGGGTTCCTGGTGGGCCCTCAGCCATCATCCCATGCTGACCCATCCAGGCCTGGAGTGCTCTACCCTGCATCTTCACCCCAGGGGTTATTCTGGGTTCTTTGCTGTTGCTTGTTCCCACCCTTAAATCAAAACAAACATCAAAGGGAAGCACCAAAATCTGAGTAGTTAACAGCCACTTGGCAATTTGATGCTGGCAAGCTAAGGAAATTAAGGCTCCAGGGAAATTGAAACTGGGTGAAGCCTGATGGCCCCAGTGCTGAGGCCTTCCAGGCTTAGCGCAGACCCCTTCCCCACTCCTACCCCAGCCCCTTTTCGTGGGCTGACGTCCCCATAACTGCAGGTTTGGGGTGCTGAACTGCTCCCCTCAGCTGCTGGGTGCTGCAGCCTGGGAGTGTGGGGTCTCAGTGCCTCATCAGGGCCTCCTCCTGGAGGAGCTGGAAAGGAAGGGGACAAACCTGGCTGCTGGCAGATCTCCAGTGGTGCCAGCTGGGCTGGGAACATGAGGGGCAGGAACAGAGCTGCAGGCTGGGGGAGCAGAGTCCTGAGCAGCAATAAGGGGTGGCCAGCAGCCTCTGCCCCACAAAAGGGACTGGTCTGGCAGGGATGGGGATGAGGGGACAGCCCCTGGTGCAGCTCCAGCCCTCACCTGTGTGGGCAGAACTCTGCACCCCAGTCCTGCTGCTGGTGGCTCTGCCCTCCCAGGGAAGGGCTGCCATGCTTGGCAGCACCTGAGGATGGGGGGCAGCTCCTCCCCGCCTCAGCAACATCCCCTGCAGCCACTCCTTGGTTAATAGAGTTAATTGTTAATAGACCTCCCTCAACAGCCCTGGTGCCTGCTCCGGGGGCCCCAGCTGGGGCACACTGGCACCCCCTTCCTGGCTGGTCCTAGTCCAGGTTTGTATCCCTTTTGCACCCCACTGCCTGGGGGTTGTGGCTTGGGATTTCCTGGGCGAGTGGGGACACTCCTTTTCTCCCAGCTGTTCTGGCTCTCCTGGGCTAGGGGCTGCTCCTTATCCAGCCTGGCTTGCACAGAGCCAGGGATGGGGGGCACCTCCAGCTCCCTGCCCAGGTTTGGCTGCACACCAGCTGCCAGAGGGGCTGGGCTGGGCCCAGGCTGCTGCCTGGCCCAGCAGAAATGAATGCAGGTGCACACCCAGTGGCAGCCTCTCCTCCCCCTCCCCAGGGTGAGCAGGAGCACCTTTACCCTCCTCGACTTCGTTCTGCAGGGCAGGGACAGGCAGGGAGGGCCACTGGGCAGGCAGGAGGTGCAGAGGGGTGTCACCCTGTCTGCTGCCAGCTTGTGCCTGTGAGCCAATGTCACTGCCTGTCCTGTACAGAACCTTGCCCCCAGCTGGCTATGAAGGGGCTGGAGCTGTTGGTGGCACTGGGCAGGCAGATACCCCTCAATCCCCAGGGATACAGGGGCACCAGGGTGCCACCCCTGCCAGGATCACCACAACTGGGGTGTCCATTCCCCCACCTGGGCTCCAGCTGCTGCTTGCTCCAAACTGGGCAGCACCAGCTGCAGGGTGGGAGGAACCTCCCCAGGGCAGGGCTCAGCAGTTTCCCAAAGGATCCCAAGGTTCCCACCCTGAAGTGGGGTGGTGGCCAGCCCAGCAGGACGTGGGGTTGCCAGGGCCTGCCCAGTGCTTCCTGAACTGGCCTGGGGTACCTGGGGTGCTGCAGGGCTCCTATGGACAGACAGACAGACAGACCACGGCAGCACAACTTACCTTGGTGCTTAGACTGTCACTTCTAGTGACAGCTCTCACAGGACACTCACCTTCCCCAGGCTGATCACCCTGAGAGTCACCACTCTGCATGACACCAGGGAGGTTTGTCCTGGCGTGGTGGCAGACCCACACAGCCTAGGGCTGGCCAGCCCTGGGAGCCAGGCAAAGCAGGCACTGCCTGGGTTTTTGGGTAGTTTTTGGGTGGCTTGGCTCCTCGTGCACCATCTGATGCCTCAGTGCTGTGCCTGGTGCCCATGGCAGGGCAGTGACAGCCCACCAGCATTGGCTCTGGGCTCTGGTGCACACGATGAGCACAGAGCCTGACTGGCAAACAAGCCTTTCCTTGACAGGCTGAGCCCAAAGTGGGACTTAGGAAAGCAGCAGGTGCTTTGTGAAACTCCAGATATTCCAGTGACTACCACCTCTCACATGCCAATAAAGCCACAGTGGCTGGTCCCCCGTTTATCCTAGTTTTAACTGGTAATACTGGAATATTAGCTGTAAATGAGGGCTGAAGTTTGGTGTAAGGCCAGGTAGCCTCAGTGGGGCAGGGTGATCAGACACTGTAAGCTAATGACCTGTATTTTGGGGTGTTTTGTAGCCTGAGCCAGGGCCTTTTGCTGCTTGGGATGATTTCCAAGCAGTCTACATACCAGTGGCAAAGATGCAGGTTGGGCAGGCAGTTGGAAAAGAAGAAAAGAATTATACAGCCAGACAGGGTCTGAGAGCACAAGAAGAGTCTGAAACGAACCCAAAAGGACAATGAACATGCCACAGCAGGGAACAAGCACCCCAGGATGCCCAACAGGCTGCAGCTGGAGGAACCAGGCTGTCCCCTGGACACCACCCTTTGGATTCACCATCCATTGTGTGATACTAAGGAAAGGAACAGAAGAGCCTGGGATGGAACAGGGTGAGAACTCAGGCCTCCTGTCACTTTTTCCAGTGAGGGCTGGTAGAATGGGGGAGGTGGATAAGGAATGACAAAGGGCACAATGGCCCCAGACACAAGAACAGGCTGATGTGACCAGTGGCTGCCAAGCTGTGAGGGTGTAACCCTCCACTGGATGAGGACTTTGCTACTGGCAGGAGGCATCTCTGGGCACCAAAAGCCTTCCCCATGTGCAGGGCCAAACTGGTCTCTGGTACTTCTCTTGAGGAAAATACACTCGTGGCAGGCTCTGTCCCCCTTGCAGGACTCTCAGCTTCCCCAGGGAAGGGATGTCCTGAGCCAAGTGCAAAAGAAAGGTCTGGGGGCTCCTCAGGCTGGAGGGTCTCCTTGGCTGCCAGTCACCTCCAATCCTGGCAAGTGCTCCCTGTTAACCATTTCCTCCCTGCCTGTCCCACCCTGCTGTTCATAGCCAGAGCCAAAGGGCAGAGCACGTAAATAGCACACATGGAGCATGGAAAGAGGCTTTATTTAGGTAGCATGTGGCACACCCAGTGCTCCTGTGCCCTTCCCTGCTATCCCTCCCAACTAAGCCCACTGACATCCCTACAAGCCACCCACCCCCACTTCCTGCCACCTTTCCTTTTGCTGTGGATGCAGAGACCTCCCCCCAGCAGCTCCCCAAATGCAGGATCCCCTACCCGGCCATGGCACCTGCCCCAAGCGAGCACCTCCATCGCTCTGTGAGCACCCACCCCTGTGCTCCACAGACCCTGCAGCCCTTTGGAGCTGTGCCTACACCACCCCCCAGCCCTCACATTCCCCGCCCAGGGTGTTGCTGCACAGCCCCCGTGGAGGCACAGGAGCAGGGAGAGCCCCATCCCTGCCCTGCTACCGGTGTGGAGGCTCCTGATTCTGGTGTTGTGGCTGCTGCTGCCCGCGGCCGGGCTGGGGACTGAGCAGGGGGATGTGTCCAACGAGGCGCAGGGGAGAGCCCGGGCTGGGAGTTTCGGAGCAGGGAGATGCCGGCTGCTGTCCCAGGGCTGGGAGATGGTGCTTGGGAGGTGCAGCCGGCACGGGAAAGGGCACAACAGCCTCCGAGGGGATGAGGAAGGCAGGCACGAAGCCGTAGGAGAGATCAAAGGCTTTGGGGGCTACTCCACTCTGCAATGGGGCAAGGCGGGCTGGTGCCATGCTAGCTGGGGCACCCGGGCACCCCGCAGGGCCCACAGGGTCCCTGCCCACCTGGTCCTTCTGCAGCAGCTCCTGCAGTTTCTCCAGCTGTGTCCGGCAGATGTGGGAGCGTGTGCGGCTCTGGCAGAAGGACTCCAGAAAGGACTCGAGGGGCAGCTCCTGGGTCAGGAACTGCTTTATCTGTGCCTGTGGGATGGGCAGGAGGACTAGAAGGAGCCTTCCCAGGAACCAAGACTCTTCTACGGGCCCTGGCATATGGGAGGGCATGGAGACACTCCATGGCCCTGGTAAGGAAGGGACAACAGCTCAGGGGTCTCAGCTAACTCACCTCTGACTCTGCTTCGGAGGCATCAAGCTTGGCTTGGAGATGGCTCAGGGCATTCTGGGGGCTCCACTTCTCCAGGTAAGCCTCTGTGTGTCAGAAGGGGATGGGGCTGCCAACCTCCCCTGGAAACCCCCACTGCTGGCATTGCTGTCTTTCCCATCCCCAAGCATCAGGTGCCCCCTCCTTGCACTGAAACACCCCAAACACATCCCTGGAGCCACCTGCACACCACGGCTTCCATCCCTGGATCAGGATGCCCAGAGAAACCGTGAATGCCTCATCCAGGTTGGACTGGGCTTGGAGCAACCTGGTGAAGGAGAAGGTGTGCCTCCCCAGAGGGGAGAGTGGAATGAGATGATCTTTACGTGCCTTGCAGCCCAAATGATTCTGTGATTCTATGACTGATCCCAGCTAAGGATTTGCTGTGTCACAGGAGCATCATCCTGAATCATGGCTGAACCATTTCCCTGGGGCAGGTTCAAGAATGCTGAGCCCACCCAGACCCTCATATCAACAGGGGCTGCTCTGGGATGCGCCAGGCTGTGCCTCAGCTCATCGGCTGCACCCCACTCACCCAGGCGCTGCTGCTTGTCCCAGCACACCTCCCGGATCTCCTGCAGCTCCTGGTACTTGATGGCCAGGGAAGCCTTCCCATCCTCCAGCCGTGGGCGCAGCGACAGGTTCACCCTGGCCTGGGTGCAGTTTGAAGCCAAACACGTTTCCCGCTCCAGCTGTAGACTCTGGAACTGTGGGAATGGGATTGGGGCCGTGTGTGTCAGCAATGAGAGAAATGGGCAGAAGCAGCCAGATCCAGCACCTTGCTGGGTGGGGGGTCCGTGTCCATCGGGGGTGAACCCTCTTTTTCTGCAGTGTCTCCATCCCTCTGCTTTGCCTGGAAAGGGGGTGCATCCCTCGGGAATGCAGCCGTGCTACGCAGGGTGGCTAAACCTGGCCATGGCAAACCTCAGCGCCGGCTGCCCAGCCCCTCTGCAGGGAAGGGATCGGCGGAGGACAGGGATGTCACAGAAGGGACGCGCACCCTCCCCTCGCTGCGCACACACCGCCTGCCCTCGGGGCCACCTGGGGAAGACGCTGCAATGGGGCCGAGAGCGATTCCACAGAAACCTGCGCCCGTTTCCGCAGCGGAGCCGGCAGAGCGCGGGGCTCAGCCCGGCTGCGGAAAACCAGAGCAGGCTGGGGGGCGGGCGAGGGGCCGGGGCTTCAGAGATCGCGGGGACGCGGGGGCTGGGCACGGTGTTTGATGGCCACGGGTTTGGTGGCAATGGATTCGGTGGCCACGGGTTTGGTGCCATCAGCACCGGGAGCCCCGCGCAGCCGCGGTCGGGATGCCCGAGCCGAGGCTCCCCCGCCCCGCCGGTGCACTCTGCGGATCCTCCGGAGCCCTCGGGATTACGGGCGTCAAGATAAGGGCAGCGGGCGGCGGGAGCTGCCCGGCGGGACCCGGCAGATGCCCGGCCCCGCAGTGCCCGTTCCGGGCGGCTCCACCTTGCGCACCGGGACAGCCCCGGAGGAGCGAGTTCCGCACGGCCCGAGCTGCGGGAGCGGCCCCCCGGCCCCCCGGCCCCCCGTACCTTCCTGCTGAGGCGGGCGGCGCGCTGCAGCCGCGGCTCGTCCTGCAGCAGAGCGCGGAGCTGCGCCGTGCTCAGCGCCCCGAGCCGGCGCGGGGAGCCGGGCGGCGCCGCGGGCCGGGACATGGGCCGGGATCGGGACCGGGACCGGGACCGGGACCGGGACCCCCCGCCCCCGCCGCCGGGAGCCGCGCGCGCCGCCTCGCGCCCGCCGCCCCCGCCGCTCTTAAAGGAGCCGCAGCGGAGCGCGGAGCGCTCCCGTTCCGCACCGCGCCGCCCCTGGCCGGGAACACCCGCACTGCTCCTGCTCTGCTCACCCTGCACCCGCTGTGAGCATCCTGAAACCGCTGTGAGCATCCTGCACCCGCTGTGCACACCCTGCACCCCCTGTGAGCATCCTGCACCCCCTATGCACACCCTGCACCCCCTGTGTACAACCTGCACCCCCTGTGTGCATCTTGCACCTGCTGTGAGCATCTTGCAACCCTTGTACACACCCTGCACCCTCTGTGCGCACTCTGAACTCGCTGTGACCATCCTGCACCCCGCTATGCACACCCTGCACTGTCTCTGAGCACCCTGCACTGTCTGTGCACACCCTGCATCCCCTGTGCACACCCTATACCCCGCTGCACGGATTCTGCACCCCGCCCTCTGCACCCTGCATCCCTCTCCGTGCTTTCTGCATCACGCTCTGTGAATTTTGCGTCCCGCTAGGCATTCTGCAGCCTCTGTGCACCCGCCGTGAGCACCCTGCATCCACTGCACAGATTCTGCACCCCGCTCAGTGCATCCTGCACCCTCAGGGCACACTCTGCAGACCCCATTGTCAACCCCACAGCTCTCTGTGCGTGTCCCGCACACCGCTCTGCCAGTCCCTCTCGCCGCCACCGCGGTTTCACTGTCACAGCCCGGTGCCCTGTCACCCCTTGGCTCAGCAGAGGTGGGAGCCGAGGAGCAGCCTGTCACTGGGCCACCCTGTCACTGGGGCACCCTGTCACTGGGGCACCCTGTCACTGGGTTCCCTGTCACTGGGGCACCCTGTCACTGGGGCACCCTGTCACTGGTCCACCCTGTCACTGGGGGTCTGTGCAGGTCCCTTCGTCCCCTGAGGAAGGCTGTCCCACTGGGACCAGGAACTGCTGCCACAGGGTCACTAAATGTTTACAGGGATTCAGAAAACTAGGAGAAAAATTCCGGACCCCCTCGCTAACAGCCATGTCTCCTTGCTCTACCAGCTGCTGACCCTGGCACAGGAGAGCTGCTCTTCCACCCAATGCAAACCCATGCTGCAGCTGCTCTGTGTTTCCCCTCCCTATGCCGTACATTCCAAGGCAGGCAGAGGCTGTTCCTGGAGCCCCACCTGTCCTTCATGCTCTCTTCTGGGGGCTCAGTGTCTGGAGGCTCTCCGTGGGAGAAGTACAGCCCTAGGAGATGCTTCCAGCAGGAGTAGCCAAGCTCAGTTTTTCCTCAGACATGCCCAGGTGCAGGTGCCCCCCACTCTGCAGTGCTGAGAGCCATTCCCTGGAGCAGTGTCAGGCTCTTTCTGTCTCAGACATCCCCCACTGCTCATTTCTCTCAGCATTTTCTGATTTCTCAAACCTCTCTGGATGGCTCCCAGCACCTCTTGGACTCTGCAGCTGGTGGGCCAGGGATGGGTTTTCCCGTCACTGGTCATGGAAGTGAAACTCGTGGCTGTTACTGTGCTGCTGCAGGACAAAACCAGAGAGGGTTTTTATGAATACCAAAATGACAGTCTGTCCTGGCAGTACTGGAACAATCATGGGACAAAGGAGCTGTTAGGGATCCTATCCTGCAGCCCCACAGCATTAGCTCTGTCTGGTCTTTTCCTGGCAAAGGTTCATCTAAATCTAATCCATCAGAAATCTGGGCATGGTGGTCCCATTCCTGCAGTTTGGTCTGCCCTCATTAGTCTCTCCTAATTCAAGTGAAGAATTCTTCATTTCTAACACCTAGCCTACTTCTCCTTTGCTTCCATTGAAGTTCATTTTTTTATGATCACAGCAGACAGATCTGCTGATGGCTTTGAAATTCTGTTTCTGCAGGATGGCAGTACAGACAGCCAGGCAGCACAGAGCACATCCTGATGGAGTTCAGCTTCCTAGCAGGAGCAGGACCTTGGCACCAGGACATTGCCTCAACTTCTGACTCATGACTGTGAGTGTGGTGATGATGTAGGACCAGTTCTCACATGTGCCAGGTCCCTTCTGACCCCCCCATGGGGATCACAGGGCATTTATCACAGTATCACTGGGTTTAATCTTCTTACTTGCATGAGAAACACTCAAGGATTTCTCTCTCCAGGCTGAGTAACCTGATTTAGTGGAAGGTGTCCCTACCATGTCAGGGGGCTTGGAATGAGGTGGGTTTTAAAGTCCCTTCCAACCCAAACCAGGCTGTGAATCTATGATAAGCCTCAAGACTCCAGTCCTGGCCCCTGACATGGGATTTCTTGTGTCTCAGGGGAGCAGATCAGCAGTACAGAACAGATACCATTACTGAAGAATGAGCTCAAGCAAGCATGTTTATTGGATGCTTTATCAAACACTGCAGAGAGGCTCAGAGTACATGAAATTTAGGGCAGCTTTTTTGCTTTCTGTGAGCTCTGGAGACAGCAAGGAAACTGATGTAACTCCAGGGCTCTGTATCTTCCTCCTACAGAGAAGGTACACGTGGAATCCACAAATTTCATAAGTGTTTTTTTAATTCTTGATTATGAACATAATAACAAGGAATCATTGGCAAGCACAGGGGAATGGAGCATGGAGCTGAGCAGAGGGGAGTGTGCAATTGGAGTGGGGGATTGTAAAGTGGCATTTCATTAAAGCCCTGCTACCCTTGTGCTCCTCGCTCTGCTCCAGAGAGGCTCACACTCTTTGGCCATGCAGAGCCTTTGCAGAGTGTCCACTGTGGACAGGAGGAGGAGGAAGCACTAACAATATGAAGCTGGTTTGATGAGGACAAGAGAGGATTTGCAGTTCCCCTTGCACAGGTTGCCCCATGTCATGCCACCCTTGTAATTCAGCCGCACGGAGTAGCACGATGAGTACCACCACCCTCCCTCGTAGCTGTAGGCACAGTTCTTACTGTAGGTGTCCTGATCCCGGTCCTTTGTGGAGAACTTCATGTTGTCATGCATGTTGTTGGGATTGTCTGAGGTCATGGCATCCCCAGCTGTGCCATTGTAGGAGCCCAGCCGGAGCCGGTAGCCCTGGGACTCGTCCTCCACGCTGAACAGGTTGTAGTCTGCAAAGCTGAAGGTGTCAGCAGAGTCCTGGATGACAAACCTGACCTGGTAAACCTTCTGCTTGGCGATCTGGTGGATGTACTCGGTGCCCAGCCAGTACTCGGTGCGCACGTTGCCAAAGCCAAACTTGTAGGTGCTCCAGGACTCAGCCCAGGTGACGGGGGTGTCCCTCTGGTTCCTCTGGATGACGGTCCAGCCCCCGTGGGTCACGTTCATCTCACAGTACACCACGAGGTGGTGCAGCCCTTTGGGCTGGATGATGTACACACCGCTGTGGCTTCCACGGGGAATCTCACTGCAGTCCTTGGGCCAGGTTGAGGCTGGAAACAAGAGCTCGTTATTAAATACCCTAAAAGTGGGGTATTTCTTTTGTTCGATATCCTTTTGCACACACATTTCTAGGGTGTATTCCTGCCATGCTTGATTTTGATTTACAGTAATTTCACAACTATAAGGGGCACTTTTTTTTGCAGCGAGCATCCGCGCGCAACAAAGTAATGAATTAGTAACAGAATTGCGGGATTGTGGGGTTTACTGGCAGGTGCTCAATTTGCAAACATTTTTCACAGATCTGCGTAGCCTTTAAACGCAGCCCCAGGTGCCCTCCCCGTGCCGTGGACCCAGGCACTCCCGCTCGCCCCCGGTGCCGCTGGTGCAGCTCGGCTCACGGTTGCCGTGGCTTGCATTTCCAGGTTGGCAAATTTCCCAACTTTGTCCATATATAAGGCACACCGGATTATAAGGCGCACTTCCGGGTTTTGATCAAAATTTTAGTCAAAAGGCTGTGCCATATAGTCGTGAAATTACTGTACTTACAAGAGTAAATCAAAATCTTGACACGATCAGTGTAAGAGCTGAGCTTCACATCTTCCTAAGACCGGATTCAAACTGATGGGGACACGCTGCAAAAATGTCTGGTGAGACCAAGCCAGGCATTGCTGTCACCCAAGGACCCTCCTCCAGGGTGGGTTCAGTCTCAGCGATTTGCCTGTGTCATGAAGATGATGTATCACCACAGACAAATGCAAATCTGGGGGACAATGTCATTTGCTGGTACAGCACAAAGGTTTAGCACTTTGCCCCAGAGAGGGTGATCATGACATCCATATCTCTAACAATTAAATCAGCCCTTGGGATCTCAACAGGGCAAAGCCATTGCTGTTCTCTGGCCTTACCCAAATAGCTTTTTAGAGACTTCCTGACTTGTTGGATTTGATTTTGGCCTTTCCATGCTCCAGAATGTCCACACCTCATACCACAAACAGTTGAATGTACCTACACACTGCTGGGAAAGAATTTGCTCCACTCCCAGTACCTGTCACTGGTTTTCCCCATCAGGTAGATGGGATAGGACTAGGTAGGACCTATCCTTGGCCTTATGGGCTAATGTTGACCCAGCCAGTTCAGTAATCATATCAGATCCAGTCTTCTCATCAACTGTATAGTGAAAATAGGAAAATGACTAATCACCACTTCTCAGTCATGAAGCATCACTTTCCAGTTTGGACCTTTATCTGGAAAACTACCCCTGCAAAAGCACCTCATCAAGTACTGAGCCCTCGGCATCCCATCTGAAAATCAGCACATTCCTGGGAGGAGTCAGTGCAAGCCATGGGCTAGTTGTGTGAGAGCTCCTGGAGCCCAGTGGTGATGACAGCTCCCAAGCAGGTGCAGACTCACCGTGGCTCGCTGGGGCATGGTGGGCGAGGTCTCTGGCCTGTCGGACGTGTCCATCACCATCATCTAAACCAACACAGGAGACAGGAGTGAGTGAGGACAGCTGACATGTCAAATGACTGCTAGGAGAGCTTAATCTTTTCCAGATGATATTCCAGTTTTTCTGTTACTGTTCTTAATTCCAGCGTAATTTACCAATTTCAGATATCAGCAAGTTGGTAAATTGGGAGAATTTACACAGCGTTAGAGTGAGGCTGATGCTTTTTTGGTGGAAAGGATTTGGGCATGCTGTGTAGGGGAAAACCTCAGATAGTGGTGGCAACACTGGGAAGGTGGTTGTTAGTGCAGCAGCAGCAGTTAATGACTTGGGAAGAAGAAGGATTAAAGAGGAGGAGAAGAAATGTGAGAGCAGACACAGGAAAACCAGCTCAGGTGCCAGGAGTTGGGAAAGGTGTCTGCTCAAAAGGGAATTTGAAGGGTGTTGCTGGAAGAGAGGGTGGTTTAGAATGAGTTAATGCAATTCTTTTGCAAGGACATCTCCTATCCACCGAGGGCTCTAAAACGGGGGGATGAGTCACAGACTTATGGAATCACAAAAGCCATTCCTGTCCCCTCTCTAAAACAGGCAATTAACCCTGCAGCTGCTGCTCTGACATCCTCAAATACCTGCTCCCTGCTTCCATCTCAGCTGGCACTCACCTCCTCCCTTGTGTTTGCCTTTAGCCTCTTGCACTCTGTGTAAGCTCATTCCTGACACAGTCTGCCTGCCAGACTTCTGACTATCTGAATTTTGGTATTGACTCTCTTTTTGACTCCCTTTGACTTTCTCTACAACCTGAGCCTGTGAGGAGTGGGAAACCCTCAAGTGACATGGTGTGGAGGACTTTCCCACCATGGTGTTTATTTTACTACAGCCATGTGGAGCTGCTCACTCACATTTGTACTGGAAGGCAGTCTGCCTCTGCTCCTTCCTGCCTTCATACCCCATCCCTTTGGAAGCACCCCTCTCCAAATCAAGACTTTGGAATGCTGTCCTGTCCTTTCTGGCATGCCTCCCTGCTCACCCAGCATGTGTTCATGCTGCTGATGTTTTCAGAGCACACTACCAGTGTTGTAGGTGAGAGATCATAAAATCATAGAATATTCCAGGTTGGAAAGAAACCACAAGGGTCATCAAGTCCAGTTCCTGGCCCTGCACAAGACAACCCCAAAATCACACCATGTTCCTGAGGGCATAGTGGAGCTTTCTCTACTCATTCTTGCTGAACTCTTGTCTCAGGCTCTTGTCTCAGCCATGGTGCTCCCTGTGCTGGCACTTCCCTGACAGCTGATCTGGAACCAACACCAAACACTTGGACCTTGAGCTCTTCTGCTGAGCACACTTCCTCCTCCCTTGGAAGGGAATCAGCTCATTCTGTCGTGCCACATCCCACCCACAGCCACTGGCTTTTTTCCCAAGCATTCCTTCAAGGCTTCCTCATTGCTCCAACGTACCCTGGTACCTGTAGGTGACTCTGTGCCATCACCTGGCTGATTGCCCTGTGCCAGTGCCACTGCTTAAACTCTTTGTATTAACTTCATTTATCTCCTCTTTGTACCGGGGCCTTCCTTGAATTCAGTTCTCCACTGACCTTGTGATTTGCAGAGATGGGAACTGTTCTCCATGCCTTCAAAACACACTGTGAGCATCTTTAACCCTTTTTCAAGGAAGAGCACATGGCCCATGAAACTCTGGGCTTGGTCTTGCTACCAATGAGGCCAAATTGTCCTTTCTCCTGGGACCCTCTGAGCTCTGAGATTTGGGCTATTCTGTCCCTCATGGACAGAAGAACTTCATGCCATGTAGGAGATGAGGCAGGCAGCAAGCAGAGGGAGACCCTAAGGTTACTCTTGTCCCAGTAAGACACTCTCAGGTCAGTACTTAGTCCTTCCTTGGTGTGACAGAGGTGTGGGCAGGTTGGTGAGGATTGGGCTGAGCAGCATCAGGACCTTCTTTGCCTCTCCCTGTTGGAGGGCCATACTTACCGAGCTCGGAGGACTGTGGGGGAGCATTCATAATGTCATCCATGGTGCCATTGAGGAGGTACAAGTTTCTTATGTCAACATCAGGAAAAGATGCTGCCAGGGCCAGCAGGCAGGTCAAAAGTAGGAGACAAAGGCACTGGGTAGCTAAAATGGGAAGAGATTGGAAGAAAGAGGTCATGGCTCTTTACTGGAAAGCCACTAATCCCATTCAGAGTAAAATAGGAAAATAAAACTCTGTGTAGAGGTCCCTCAGAGCCAAGAGCCCATGCAGAGCAGTTCATTTAGATGCACATTAGAGGAGTCATTAGTGGTGGCACCTTCTGTAGTGGTCTTTGAGAACAAAGAAATGCTGAAACCTTGTCCAAACCCAAAGTGTCCATAATCAGAAATCCCTATAAAACTCAAGACCCAGGACTAGAGATAACAACAAACACAGAGAGAGGAATCTCCTTTCTTCCCATCTCCCATGGCACATTCATGTGGGCTGAGCTGGGACTGCCTGGGGGCTGTGGGCAGCAAGAGCCTGGGTGGGAACAAGCCCCAGACAAAGAGAGGCAGCCCAGACCTCCAGGAGTTAGAGTGGCTCTGGGGTAGATTGTGCCCTTTCTGTGGTTATGTGGCTACTTCAAGAGTTCCACATGTGGACAGCTGGTCTGCTCTGGTTCACAGCACTAGGAAAAACCAGAACACTTTCTGCAGTACTCAACCTAAATAAAATAACAGAAAGTTTGTCATGATTGCCAAAGAGAAGGATGTTGTAGAGATGTCTGCCCATGGGGAATTCTGTTCTGTAAGACACAGCTCACCTGGCAGATTACGAGTGTGAGCCCCTCTCTGTCCAAAACCAACCCTGCTGCATTTCCCAGGGGTACCTGGGTTTGGCACCATCCTCTGGGATGCCTGAGAAGGAAAATGGTCATGGATGCCAGCCTGGAAGCACTGTGTGGAATTGCAACCACCCTAGACACAAACACCCCTTTCTGGGAATGCTCAGGGATGTCCCCACCGTTTGTGCTGGTTACAGCTTTACAGCAAGTCTTTTAAACACTTCAGTCCAACTGATTCACTTCTCAGTTCCTACTGAGAGCACACCAACATTTGGTGTGTTGCTATACTTGTGTTTAGGGCACATTTAAAGACTTTTTCCTTGAGGCCCCCAGGGAAGAAATGCTCTCCTCACTGCCAGCCCTTCCCCTGGGACTGGTCATGAAAAATCTGCATAGGAAGGAGATGCAGGAGGAGGATCAGCCCCTTGTGGGTGTTCTGCTGGGGACAGCAATGTGCTTTTGAGCATCTGACCTCCAGATCTGTTCAATATCATGCATTCACCAGGAAAATGTAAAAAATCCCTTTTCTAGTCTAGAATATTTTACTTTCCTTGGAGAACTGAAAATTTCAAAGAATGGTGAATACAAAACTCGTAAAATGGTCTGTGTGGCACTCCAGGGCTACACTGGTACAACCTGCAAATAGCAGAGCATGCAGGCTGCTGCCCCAGCTCCCAGCCCAGGGCAGAGCAGGCACAGACAGGGTGATGGGCTCAGCACCAGGAAATCCAGGGTGTGGGGGGCAGACCCTGCAGCAGAGAAAGTGCTGGGGTACCCTGTGACTGCACACAGAGGTGCCATCCAATCCATCCCATCCCATCCCATCCCATCCCATCCCATCCCATCCCATCCCATCCCATCCCATCCCACACTCACCCATGCTGTCTCTGGGGACCCTGTGGAGCACAAGGCTGGCTGGTTTTGGCCTGGCTGCAGGGGTGTCCAGCCTGAAAGTTATAAGGTGGAGCAGGTGAGGGGGTGGAGGCATGAGACCCAAACTTGTCCTCTGGTTGGCAGCAGGACCATGGCTTAGGGCTTATTTGCTCTTCACCATCAAGTGACACCTCAGACAAAGAAGTCTCTGTGTCCCACGGGTGAAGAGCTTTCTTCAGAGGCAAAGCAAATAATTTGGTGCAATAAGCAATTGCCTTAAAATAACCACAACTCACTGTGCAGTGTTTCCTCAGGGAATGACGTTCTTGGGGCATCTCCACAGAGCTCAACTGGTGAGTAAATACCCAGGTGACTTTCACCTCCTGGATGGAAATCAAACATCAGGCGTAAATCACTCTCTGCAGAGTTGACATTGAGCTCAGCAGCCCCTGGGAACCCCACAGACCCTTCGGGGAAGAGGTACTCCAGTGTTCCTGAGAAACTGTGCCCTGAACTTCAGAAAGTTCCACTCCAGTGCCTCCTGCCACCCTGCCCTGCCACTACCATGCTGTCCCTGTGCTGCCCCACTCTCTGTGATCCCCCCCCGCACCAGGGTGGCCCTTGCAGCAACCACAAGGGGGTTTGGGCATCATGAAGTGCCCCTGATGTAAAATGGTCTCACTTCAAGCCTCTCTCTGCTCTAGGAGTACTCAGAATGCCCACAGAAAATGCCAGACCTCCCTTTTCCCAGGAATGGATGCCTGCAGTGCTCTATGAGGGCTCCTGAAGCCCAGAAGCCACCCTGCGCTGGACAGGCAGGGGTTTTGTCACAGACTGTGTCCTTGCAGTGTGGGCACTGGTCATGGACCCTACTGTGCCTGACCTGCTGTTCCTGAGGGCTCAGCAGGGCTTCTCCAGCAGCTTCCAGCTTTGACAGGAGGCTGTGGCCCATGAGAAAATTGGGGTGAGCAAAGCAGGGGAAAGGTCACTGTCTTGGTTTGAAGGACAGGTGTTTGCTAAGAAAGGCAGGAGCTTCTTTTTGAAATGGAGAATGTAAACCCTATCCCTCCAAATTATTATAATTTTGAAATTAAGGGGCTCTCAGACTAAGGTATGGGAATTAGGAATAGCAGTTCTTTACTAAGAAAATTAAAATAGAAATACAGTACTACAAAAAAAACAAACCCCAAACCCTGACAGAGTCAGAGTACAACCTGACACCCTGTCAGTCAGTCAGGGTGTTGGCAGCAGTGCCATTAAATGGTGACTAAAGTCCTCCTGCAGTGACAGATGTGCTTCAGTTGGAGCAGTGCTCCTGGACAAGGTGCAGTTTCCCTCTGAAGATCCAGTGGTGATGTGGAGAAATCCGGTTTTTCTCTGGAGTCCAGTGAAGAAAGGGCTGCCTTAGTGTCCCAAAACCTCTGGGTTTATCTTGGTAAGAAATGTTTGGCTCTTCCCCCTGGAGCAACTTCCAATGGGATGAAGTAATTATATCAGTCCCACAGTGGGACTCAATGGCCATGAGCAGAAGAGAACTCCCTTCAGGAAGGATGGGTTGTGAAAAGATAAAGAACACTGCCCCAGCTGGTTTATAAAATATGGCCATTAACAGGAGATGTCCCCTTTGGAAATAAAGAACACTGCCCCACCTGGTTTCAATGGATGGCCCATTAGCAGAATATCTCCCATGGAGATCAGGATCACTGCCCCCACCCTCAACAGATGGTGATAGAACAGATACCTTTGATCACATCCTGTACTGTAACCCAAGACAACAGCTGTCCTGGTCCTCCTGGCTGGTGGCTTGTCCCACCCAAGACCTTCTCCTGGGCCACCGAGGTCAGTTTAAACTCAGCCCTAGACCTCCAGTCCTCACCTGAGCCACACTGGGAGCACAATGAGGGACTGTAGTCCCCTCTCTGTCCACTTTTTCTGGATAGATTTAGACTTACTCTGTGGATGGTTTATTTCCTGGATGGACTGCTCACATCCCTGCCACAGAATATTTCCAGCCCTGCCCTCTGCCCTGAGTCCCTTCATCAAGGATCCTGGATCCAGCTGACCCTCCCATGGAGCTTCCACTCAGCTCTTTCCATTGAGCTTGGAGCTGGCAGGACAGACATCTCCTCAGCTCACCCTTGGCTCCCAGCCTCCCACCAAGCTGGCAGAGGTGACATTGAAGGGTTCAGATGGTGCTTGATCACAGAATCATGGAATCATTAAGGTTGGAAAAGATCTCTATGACCAGTAAATCCAGCTGTCAACCCAGCATCACTGTGTTCACCAACAAACCATGTCCTCAAGTGTCACATCCACATGTTTTCTGAATGTTTCCAGGGATGATAACTCTACCACTGCCCTGGGCAGCCTGTTCCAGTGCTTGACAACCTTTTCCATGAAGAAATGTTTCCTAATATCTAATGCAAACTTCCCTGGTGCAGCTTGAGGCTATTTTCTCTCGTCCTGTCAATCCAGGAATCCCTTATCAGGGATCCATTATCTTGGAGAGGTCTGGTTGCCTGTGTCCATCCAGGCCTGCAAGTGGCACTGCTTGATTTCCATAGGATGGAAAGTTTGGTGGGAACCTCTGCTTGACCCTGGATTGCTATGAACAGCATGTGTGAAGCTGTGCCATGAAAAAAAAGTCTGATCAGAAACCAACACAGAAGAAGAAGGCAGAAGGGATAGATCTTTACCTTCTTAAATTTGACTTGAGAAGGTTATGGAGCTTCCTCGACCCTCTGGCAGGAAGAACAGCCCCCCACCCCACAAAGCATTTGTCTGGAGAACATTTCAGTCCAGAAGACAGAGAAACTCCTGGGCAACATTTCTGGGACTGAAGGTGGATCTGCAGGGACTCAGCAGGCCAAAGATGGGGATTGGGAAGGAGAGTGGTAAAGGGTCCCATGGACACCAGTTTGTTAACTGGAACCCTAGCTCAGGGCATGGTCAGGGGACACCTCTGGCTGTGGGACATTGGCTCCAGCCCAGTGGCTGTTCCTAAATCCTGCCAGCGAAGGGCTAGTGAACAGGCACCTCTCTTGAGGACCTGTCCTCAACCTTCCAAGGCTGTGCTTGGGACTGGTCACATAGCCCTCTCCTCCTTTGCTAGTTTCTCTATATCCTTAAAAAGCTGGGTCTCTGCACTTCACTTTGATCATGGCTCTCCAGATTTTGCTCCAAGTGTGCAATTCACATGTAGTGTTTATGTAGGGACAGTCAATAACTGAAATTTCTCAGCATGGAGGAGTTATTCTGTACCTCTCTGGCTGGAAGGACATGTGTCCCTCCCCTCAGTTGTGCTGTCATGGGATCTGGAAACTGCTCGAGTCACAATCTGCAAGTGGCTCCTTGTGCCTCTACAAATGATGAGTGTGAACACACATGGGTGTGTGCAGTGCCTATAAAGGCAGCATGGACAGCTGGGCATGGCAGGGTGGTTCCTGCTGGGCTCCTGGGCTCCTGCTCTGTGCAGCCGTGCTGTCGTGATGGGTGAGTTTCCTGCTCAGGTATACCTCACTCTGTGTGCTGCTGGGCTCAAATGAGACCTCACAGGGTGAGTATGCAAAGGCACAGAGAATGATGAGCAGGACAGCAGCTGTGAGTTTCCCTGGGAGCAGGAGGGGTGCCAGAGCAGAGCACCAAACAACACACGGGCTTGGTGCCAGCCTGTGCCTGCCCCAGGCTACCTGTGCCATGAGTTCCAAAATCCTGCCAAGGGAGATAAAGTGGGGATCTAAGCTTCACCTTGATCCTTTCCCTTCCTGAGCAATGCATGAGGCATGGTGGCTGCTCAGGAGCTGAGTGCAGGGTGCAGGGGCTGCTGCTGGCCAGCACACAGGTTTGGGCTTGTATCCCTGTGTGGGCCAGGAAATTTCCTCCTGCCTGCTTGGGAGCAGTGCAGCAGGAGCCATGGTGATGGGCTCTTTCCTCCCCAGGACTGCAGGCTGGGACACCCTGGCTCCAGCGGGACCTCGTCCTGCTGCCCGCCCTGGTGGCAATGCTGCTGCTGTGTGCCAGCGCTGGCCCCGCCAAGCCCAGTGCCAGCCCCCGGAGCGGTGAGTAGCGGGAGGTGGGGGCACCGAGGGGCAGAGAGGACACTCAGGTGTGCTCTGTGCCAGGGAGAGTGAGCAAACACCCAGAGGGTTGCAGAGCACAGGAGCTCCTCACACACACAACCCCTGGGTTTTACAGCCTGACTGCTGCCAGGTCACCTTCACACCCCTGCCGGGTCGGTGCTGAAACCAACAGGTTTTTGTCAGAACAGCACAGCTTGGAAGGATTGCTGTGCCATGTTTGTGAGGATCAGTTCTAGGAGAGATCCTCATAGCTATTTGGCTTTTTGTTAATTCTTGATGGATTAGGAACATCCCCTTTCTCCCTTTAAGGGAGGATTACACTACCTATAAGACCCCGGAGTTTCATGGGTTGAATTGGAATTGTCTCCCATGAGAGACAGAGATTTCCCCATGTTAGATTGTAAATTAGTTTGGCTAATAAATTATAACAAGCTGAGGGAAGAGACCCCTATAAGATCAAGGCAGAACTAAGCCTTCTTATCCAATGCCATGAGCCTCAGGGAAAATAAATTTTCACTACGTACCCTCATCCAGTGGAGCATTTTGGATACTTCTGGTCCCTGCAAGAGCTGCAGCTTTATTTATCAAGGATATGTGGGCCAGACATACTTGGAGGACATAACTGGCAATCCTGGAGATTTTTTCGCCATTCTTTCCTTGGCAAGATGCATTAGAAGGTTCCAAATGAAACAGCAAACCATGGGAAATAGGTTCTGGTGCTCTTTCAGAGGCCACTGGCTCAGACAGTTTCAGGTTTGCTGTCAGTGGAAATGCCACAGATAGAACCACTCCTTATTGTCCCCAGTCCTCGCTGATCTCCAGAAGCTCTCTGTTGTCCTGGTAGATCATGGACCTTGTCTCTCCCCCCGCCCTGTGTTCTTTGCTGCAGCCTCAGGGTTCCCCCCCGACTGCAGCCGCCTGCACAAGGGCAGCTCCAGCGGCGTGTACGTGATCCAGCCGGCCCGCTCGCCCCCGCGCGTGGTCTGGTGCGACATGGACACCGAGGGCAAGGGCTGGACCGTGGTCCAGAGAAACTCCCACGACACTGAGCTCAACTGGAAGCAGTCCTGGACCACCTACAAGTATGGCTTTGGGAACGTGCACAGCGATTACTGGCTGGGCACCGAGTACCTGCACCTGCTGACGCAGCAGGGCACCTACAAGGTGCGCTTCGTGGTGCGGGACAAAACCAACGTCACCCACTACGCCGAGTACGACATCTTCAGAGTGGAGAGCGAGGCCAGCGGGTACCCTCTGAGGCTGGGCCGCCATTCTGGGGATGGGGACGACTACATGACCCTCTACCACCCCAAGAAGGGGGGCATTCATGACAACATGAAGTTCAGCACGGTCGACAAGGACCAGGACCAGTACAGCGGGAACTGCGCCAAGAGCTACGGGGGGTGGTGGTACAACAGGTGCCAGAACGTCCTGCTCAATGCCAAGAACTACATCGTGTGGCCAGGATTTTGTGATAGCGGTGACTGCGCGGCCTCCCTCATCCTGGTCAAACCCACAGATGTGTGCTGACCATGCCCAGCATCCCCGGGGGTGCCACCATCCCCAGCTCAGTGCCCCATCCCCATGTCAGTCCCAGTGCTCTGCTCTGCCCACAGCTCCTGTTCCCTCACCAGCCGAAGCACAGCAGCTCTGGGGCTCAGGAGCCACGCCCGGAGTGCTGGGCACCCAGTGCCATGATGCTGGCTGGCACTGGGGCACAGGCACTGCTCTGGGGTGGGTGCACCCGCTCCCGTCCTGGGGAGGGGGTCACGGTGCCAGTTCCCCTCCCCCGCAGTCGGTGAACCCTGCTTTGCCCAGGCCCTGCTCCCTCCCTGGGCCCCGCACACCCCACAGCTCTGCTACCCATGGTGGGAGGAATCAGCTGCAATAAACCCTGGAGCCAGACTCTGCTGCCTCATGTCTGCCTGCACACAGGTGTGGGGGGATCACTCTGCCCAGTCTTCAGGGCGGCACACCTGGGGGGAAGCAATTGTGTTAGGCATCATTCCTTTCAATGGCTTGTTCCAGCCAGCACACTGGACTGTGGCTGTAAGGCTACAATTAGCCAACAGGGCCAGCAAAGCCCTGATCATGCAAAACCCTCACTCGTAGTTTGCCCTGTTCACGGCTGGGTGGTTGCTCTGTGCTGGGAAAGAGAAGAAACTGGAGTGTGGAGAGGGCAGTGGACTCCCTGGGGGTGTGAGTGATGTGTGAGTCAGTCCCATCATTCCTGCTGCAGACAGGGAATGTGGCTTTGAAGCTCCCTTATGATGCAGGGAAGTTTGAACTTGGAGCTTGAAAGAACCCACAGCTCCTCTCCTCATTCTGTGGAAGGAAAGCTGAGCTCAGGGAAGGTTTGTGGCTCAGAAACATGGGAGTCTGGAGCCAAGGTTTGTGACCAAGGTGCCAGGGCACCCTGGAGAGCTATGGCAGTGCATCTCTGCTGAGGAGCTGTCGAGTTCTCAAGCAGCATTCTTTGGCAGCCTTGGAGGCACCTGCAGGTGGGCAGCACTGCTCCATGGGAAGAGGGAGGTGCTAGGGTGCTGCTGGGTGAGAAAGGCTTCTTGAGAGAAGCACTTCTGGCCTAAGAGGTATGTCTGCTGGTTTAAAAAGGCACTGGTGCTCCAGCCTGGAAGCACAGCCTGTCAGAGGGGAGAGGCTGGACAAAGGCTTGGGGCTCCTGGTAAACAGCATTCCACCCAGCAGCCAGCCCTGATTGATGCTGAGCTGCATTCCTGGGTCTCTGATAGAGAACAGTTGCACTCGATGATCCTTGTAGGTCCCTTCCAACTCCGAATATTCTGTGAATCTATGAGTGCAGCCAGTGAGACATCTCCTGCTCTGTTCAGCACTGCTAGACCAACATCCTCCCTCTGCTCAGCATTGGGAACCATATCACAGGTACCGTGTCCACTGCTGAGCTGCCCAGAGCACAAAGTTATCACTGCACTGGAGCAATTTCACACAGACCCAAACTTCAGAATCTTTAAGTTCTGGGATCCCTGCCATGTCAGGCTGTCTCAGCTCTCACACTGGCCCAGACAGACCAACCACATGGTGCTGTGTGGCCTTGCAGTGCTACTGTTCCTTTCCACTCTCCCAGTCCCCTCCCAGCATCCACAAGGTTAATGAGGCAGGATAACACTGGCCTGGCTTTCTAGGTCATGGCTGATGGGGCTGAACTGACCTGATGCTTCCCTTGCACCCTCTGCTTGCTCTGTGATGCTGCATTCCCTTTTTGGAAGATCCCCACCTTAGAATGCAACCCTCTTCTTTAAGTGGAAGTTTTGTCTCTATTTCCTCACTTGAGTTGCAGGAAAAAATTTTACTTTGAAAACTTTTTCTTACTGCACCAGAAGCCTCAAGTGTGCTTCTGGCAGGAAATGAACAGCAGTTGCAAGGTATTCCCAAATAAATGAAGGACACTATGCAGGTCTGAAAGTGATTTTATTCTGCAGGATGAACACAAACTGCAGCAGGGATGTCTTGTGCCCTGTGTTCACTATAGCTTAGGTTAGGTTAGCTGGTGATGATGGATATTTTTCTGCTAAAAACATCTGTACTTGTACAAAGCAAAAAGAACATAAGACTATGCTGATCAGGAGGGTTTTAGGTTTCTGAGCACAGAGCTCTCTCCAGAAGGAACATGTGTGGATACTGAAGCATTTATAAAGATGCATTCTAATAATATTCCCTCCCAAAACCCACCACAGGTGAACGGTCAGAGGCAGAGCCAGGAGCTTTGTTACTTTTCAGGACAGCAGGAAAACAAAGCAGTTCCTGATACCGAGGAACATCCCTATTCACCCCCAGGGCCTCATCATCAAACCGGCCCCAGCAGGGCACTGGCCTGGCCATGTGGACAGAAGGGGAAGGAGTTCTAGTGGTAGGCAGCTGGTTTGATGAGGATGGCAGAGGCTCTGCAGTTCCCCTTGCACAGGCTGCCCCATGTCAGGCCCCCCTTGACGTTCAGCTGCACAGAGTAACACGCTGAGTACCACCAGCCACCCCCATAGCGTGAGGCACAGTTCCCTCTGTAAGTGTCCTGATCCCGATCCTTTGTGGAGAACTTCATATTGTTGTGCACTTTCCTGGGGTTGTCTGAGTCCATGGCATCCTCTGCTGTCCCTGAGTGTGCTCCCAGCCGGAGCCGGTAGCCCTGGGACTCATCATCCAGGCTGAACAGGTTGTAGTCTGCGAACTTCATGTTGTTTGCAGCATCCCAGATGACAAACCTGACCTGGTAGATCTTCTGCCTGGTGATCTGGTGGATGTACTCGGTGCCCAGCCAGAACTCAGTGTGTACATTCCCAAAGCCGTGTTTGTAGGTGCTCCAGGACTCAGCCCAGGTGATATCCGTGTCCTGCCGGTTCCTCTGGATGACGGTCCAGCCCCTGTCTGCCCCACCCAGCTCGCAGGACACCATGATGGGGTGCAGTCCCATGGGATGGATGATGTACACGCCACTGGGGCTGCCAGCAGGCACCTCACTGCAGTCTCTGGGCCAAGCTGGGGCAGGACAAAGGGGGACAGAACAAAAGCCTGGGCATCAGAACAAGACCTTGGGCAGGAGGGAGTTTCATCTGGCCAGAGCACATGGGGGATAAACAGCTCTCCCAGCCCAGGGAGGTCTGTAGGAGAGAGTGGACTGGCCTCAACCCTCTATTCCTTTTCCAAATGGAAGACCAACAGGAGTCAGCCCCATTGAAAGGTCCCAGACTGACTGAGCTATGCTGATATCAGCCAAGAGACTGAATACGGGCACCAGTGGGCTCCTTTGTGTCTCCTGAAAGAGGGGTTGTGCAACTACAGAAGGGTCATGCTGGGAGGAAGATGAAGAGGACCCAGCCCCTGCCTGTGACTAAGGGAATGAGGAAAAATGATCCCTACAAGCACAAAGCCCCCCTTTCCAGCCTGCACAGCACACACATGCACATCACACACACAGAGCACTGCAGCCTGAGCTAGGCACACCTTCACCATCCTCCATCTGGAGCAGTGCCAGAGTTAGGGACAGTGCACAGTCCTGCCCCACCCAGAGCTGGCTGAACACAAGCACACCACCAGATGCCCACAGGATGTTACCTACTGGTTCTCTTCAGAACACTCGATGAAGTGTTGGAGGCAGATTTCTTGAAGGTGTTTAGAGTTTGTGTGTTCACAGAACGGCCTGGTGCGGCCAAGATGAGCAGGGAAGCAAGGAGCAGAAGACACTGAGCTGGTAGAAAGGGACAAGAAGAAAAGAAAAAAAAACAAAAACATGACCATCCTTTCCATGGTACTGGCATGGTGTTAGCCTGTGAGGTGCAGGAGGGCACCGAGCATGCTGGGCAGCAGCTGCTCCCTGCCAAGCTTGCCAAAGAGGTAGACAACCTGCTCTTTTCCCTTTGATCTGCTACGGACAAGTCAAACATGGGGTAGTTTTGGGCAGAGCAAAGCACCCAGCAGCTGCCTGAGCCAGGTTTCACTGCTGGTGCCTGGAGCAGGGCCTGGCTGGGGTGAGCCAGGACACAGGGGATGAGCAGCTGGTGCTCAGAGAGGTGGCAAGTGTCCCTCAAGAGCACCAGTGCCACTGCTGGCCAGAAGTGTGCAAGGACCAGTGCATGGAGCCTCTCCCTCCTGCTGAGCTGCCCCAGCTTTGCTCTCCCCATTGCTGGCAAGGATCACCCAGTGCCCAGCCTGTACTCACCCATTGCTCCCTGTGGAAATGCCCTCTGGAGCGCAGAGCTCTGCAGTGCCTGCTGGCACTGAGGCATTTGTAGTGCCCTCTGCACTGGGCGGGCTGAGTGGGTCCTACCCCCCTTTTCTGCTGGAAGAGATCAGGTTGGTTTCCTGCACAAAACACCAGCTGAGGTGGAGGTGCCTGTGGTTCTGGATTGCAAAGAAAAGAATTCTCCTGCCAGCAAGAATCCTTGGAATGGTCTCTTCAGTGAGTGCTTAGTGACTTGGATGGAATTTCCCCTGGGAACAGCATATTTGCAAACTTTGAAGAGTATTGCTCAGTAAACACTCAAATGCCACAGCCTCCCACCACTGCAGCTGCTGCTGCCAGGTCGAGGGGCTCTTGTTTAATCTGCTCCAGTCCAGCCTGGCCTGGCTTTGGCAGCAAAGCAGCCCCAAGATCCTCAGGGAGGTGAGCTGTTGTGGGGCAGTGTTTGAAGCAGCTGGGACACACAGCATGGGCAGAGGGCTGTGGTGGAGGAGTCTCTCTGGGGGAAGCAGGAGAAGTCTTGACTCCCGAGTGGAACACAGTCCTAACCTATAAGGAAGCAGCTGAAGGGCCTGGTGGAAGGTTTCTGTTTCAGATGAGACAGTTGTGGCCTCTGGGCACTGGGTTTGGAAGAATGGCCATGCAGGATGAGAGGAAAGCAAGTGCCTGCCCAGGAATGGAGTGAAAACAGATGGATGGAGGGCAGCAATGTGAGCATGTACAGAGGGGATCTAAGCATGCATGGAAGAAAACCAGAGGGGACTAAGCAAGAACAGAGGTGAGGGATATCGTGGTGAAACCCATAGGAACTGAGCACCCACAGAACCACAGTGGGACCTGAGCATCGATGGAGGTCAGCAGAGGGAATCTGAGGGCACCTCTTGTGAAAAAGAGGGATGTGAACTTGCCCAGGGCAGAAAAGTCAGCACTAAAGAGATGCTGAAAGGACCAAAGAAGATCTGAGTACTCAGGGAGGGGAACAGATGAGGTCTGGGTGCACACAGAGTGTACAAGGAGGGAAATGGCAATTATCTGTTTGTGCAAGGAGAACAATGGAGGGGTTCTAAGAGAGCACAACAAGGGGAGTGAAGAGGATATGAAAGCAGCTGGGCAGGAATGGAGTGCATCTGAGAGTGGCTGAGAGTGTAGAGAATGAGTAAGAGGGAACCAGAGAAGCACTCAGAGGGAAGAGGGAATTTGGAAACATGCAAAGATAGAATAGTTGGGTTGTAAGGCCCTCAGAAAGAATGGCAGGGACAGACAGTGCACACAAGTAAAAGATCTGGCACAAGGATAAATCTGGCTGTGTTCAGTGGGAACTTGTGAGATCACAGATTCCCCAGAGTGCAATTTGCCAACATGGTCTGGCCCAGTTGAATATGAACTTACACAATCAGGTTCACAAATAGTGTGGTTTAGGGAGGGAACAGGAAAGCAGATTCAGGACTGTTGGTGATAAATGCACTAACTACAGAGAGTTAATATGTATTATGACAGAAGGGATAGAAACAGGGATCTATTAGCTGTAAATATATATTCACTCAGTTAAATATACATAACTATTCCCAGATCTGCCCCAATGCAGTTGGAGGTGTAGAGCTCAACCAGAGGCATCCCTTCAGGGGAGAAGGAGAGACATTGTCCACCTGCTGATCTCAAGCAAGCAGAGATGCTTCCCCTCCTCTTTTTGCCCTGAGATCCCTTTGATACCATGATTTTTGGCCAGCTTTGCTTCAGGCATTGTTCCACTGTTTGCCCTTGCTGGAGTCAGGGGCAGCCAAGGGACCCATCCTGGTATTTCTCAACCAGTTCCATTGATTCTTGACCAACTTAAGGCAGCTCTAAAGCAAGTTTGTCAATTTACTACCCTTCTCTCCCACCCTGCACTGTCACCATCACTGACAGCTCTGCAGCTCCAGTTGCAGCTGGAATGTCCACCCAGGAAAAGGAAATGCTGCCCAGTACCTGGTTTTAATGTCTGCAAGTCCAAGAACACAATATTTCTATCACAAGCATAATCCAGGTTTTCAGAACTCTGTATTTCTGTTTTAAGACTATTCCCATCCAAAATGCCCAGCTCAAGGAAAGTAATTGCAGAAATTCTGGTCCTCTGGGGCGAATCCATGTGCTGAAGTCCTCTGCTATGAATCCAGGGATCTGGAATCCAGGGATCTGGAATCCTCTCTGGTACTCTGATGTCCAGGTCTGTGGCATGTCTGACGGACACAGAGGCATTGCCAGGTGGCCCTGGGAGACAGAAGGAGGAATGGGGAAGGGGGAGCAGGGAGGACACCCTATTCCCATTAGGGCATTTGTGGGGAGGACAGGGACACATGGGGCATTTGGAGAACTCAAGGGGCAACTGGGGGGTCCTTGGAGCAACTGATGGGCCTAAGGGTGAAGCTGTGGTATCCTGGGGGCAAGTGGGGTGACTGGCTGTAACTGGTGCCCCCAAAGGGAGAACGGGGGAAAGTTGCAGGATTTCAGGGGTAATTAGGGAATCTGGGGGAAGTGAGAGCAGCACTCCAGGGAGTGCTACTGGGTGCAATGGGGAGATCCTGGAATGGGCTAGAGGACAAAGGGAGTCTCAGGAGACATGGAGGGTCCTGTAAATTTAGGAGTCCTGGCGGTCTTTGGCCTACCCTTGGATATCTGTGTCCCCTTGTACTTGCAGGGAATCCCAAGGGACTGAGAATCCAGAGGGGATAAGGGAGTACCATGCTGGTGTGTGAAGAGCTCCAGAAGCATGGGGATTTTTAGAGTACAGCTCAGCAGGTCAGGAGTACTCACAGCAGGATCAGAATGAATGCTGTGGAGCCAGCAGCCAGAAGCAGCCCCAAGGTTGGAACGGGGGGCTGGAGGTTCTCAGCATTGAGTGACTGCAGCACAGTGCTGAACACACCCTGGAGTTCCTTCTCTTCCTCCACGCTTCCCTCTGACACTGTAGGGACCCAGCCCCCTCAGGTCATGGGGCTCTGCACCCAGGGACCAGCTGTGCTTACAGCTCTTGCTCCAGCCACAGACCTCCCTGTCCCAGGAACCCAGACATGTGGGGGACCCTGCTCCACCCACACGCTCCCAGAGGTGTCAGGTACCAGGGAACTCATGCTTCACCATGAAGCCAGGTGTCCTGGCACCCTGCTCAAACCCTGCCCGTGTGCCCAGGTGTTCCAGGTCCCACTCTGCTCCACACTCCCTGCCCCAGGGCACTCAAGTGTCTGGGCTCACCGTTCAGGTAGAAGAACTTGCGGACAATGGGCTTGGAAGGTTCCCCCAGGCTACAGGCAACGGTTCCTGGAGCAGGCTCCTCAATGGTCAGACTGAAGGGCTTCTCTGGATTCCCATTCAGCTTCCTGAACAGTGTCATGTCCTGTGTGCGCAGCTGGGGCACAGGGGACACATCAGCACCAGGCACACAGAGCTGGGCACATGCACACAAAGGCACCTGTGTCCTGCACATCCTTGACATGTCCCCTCCATGCTTCTGGAAATCCTTGCTGGTGCAGGTGCCCACACCTCCCATCCCACATGCACGTACACCCAGAGATGCACAACCAGGGCGTACACATGCAGGAAGAACTGCCCTGTGAGAGTGATGAGGCCCCTCGTAGCAGAGCATCTCATGCCCCACAAGAGTTTATCTGTTGTTTGTTAGCCAGCCAGATGACTCCAACAGGACAAAGTGTCTTGTAATGAGTTATTTTTGCTCAATGGCTTAGCACCGGTCTGGCATCTCCCAACTGCCAATAAACACCTTGCTGTCAAAGCGAGATGTGCAAGATAAGCTGGATTTGTGACTGACAGCAACTCCCTTTGCACTGTAAAAGTCACAGCAAACTTCTGCAAAGTAGAAAGCTTCTATACATTTCCCTGGAAATGTGTGGGGTTTCTCCCATGAATAGGAACAGCTATTTCCCAGTTAACTCCCCAGAGGCTGAGTGAAGAAATCTGTGTACATTATTGTTGTTTTGGTGGTAAATTCTGTTTGGCTTCTATTCAATATTATTTCTTTTGCTAGCTTTAATATAGATACCCTGATATAGTGCACTGTTCTATGTTATGTTGTAATCTACTACTAGTTCTTTAAGTTTTATACTGTATAGTAAATAATTCTGATTAAGATCTTTCATCTATTTTGCCTGTTAATTTGTTTATTAAATAATTCATTTTTATAAACATATCTGATTTGCCATCATTAGGACTTGTGGGGCAAAATAATTCCTGAGATTTCAACTGTTGCCAAATTCTGAGGCTAAGGAAAGATTTACCTTCATCTGAACCCCTCTCTCTGAAAGTCTAAATACACAAAGGAATCCTTGTGTAGAATCCCAGCAGCAGGACTTTAATAAACCTTGTCTGAAGCTTCCACTCTCCCCACAGCACTCTGGCACAGGTAAGACATGGCTGCCCCATCTCTGAAAGCGTCCAAGGCCAGGTTGGTGGGGGCTTGGAGCAGCCTGGGACAGTGGAAGGTGTCCCTGTACACCTTCCAGGGGACTGGAATGACAGGAGCTTTAAGGTCTTTTTCAACTCAAACCATCCTGTGATTTTATGAATCTACATGTGCACATATGGATCTGCGAACACACATCTGCCTGCTTCACACGAGCAAGCATCCTGTGTGTGCTTGCACAGCTGCTACTTCTAGCACAGACAGCTGCTGTGGCAGCAGCCACTACACCTGCAGCAGCGCCCCTCAGAATGTCTACTGACCCCCTTGCAAGAAACGTGCAACTCACATTTGGGACAAAGAGCCAGGTGACGGGCAGGCCGGTGGGGATGCTGAAAGGCACGCGGCACTGCAGCACAATGGTTTCATCTGTGTAGGTCCACAGGTCCTGCACTGGGAGCATTGACAGGCTCATGAGCTCACATCTGCACATGCACTGACAGAGGTGACAGTGCTGCTCCGCTGGCTGCAGGAATGGGCAGGTGTACCCCTGGGCAGGTGTGCTTAGGGTGGGACCATGGGTGAGAAATGCAAGGAGTTCCCAGAGATTTCTGTGGTGAAATCCTGTCTTTTGGATCAACTTTGCTCACTATAATCTCATTATAATACTAAACACCCCTCCATCCCAAAAGCTACCTGCCCCCAATGTATGACCACCCTTGCGGAGCACATATTCTGCATTTTTCTAGCCTAGATCTTTAAAAGCAAAGTTAGACCATTTCATCTCAACCAGTACCAGAAGTGTGCCTGGAGTCGTTCAAGTGCCACCAAACATAACAAACAGTACAAAAATAACCTAAGAATTGGGGGGAAGTTGAGGAAGATTTCCTTACCCTCAACACAACAGTGTCTCATGGCCCCATACCTGGGCAGTCCAGGGGAAACTGACAGTCCACAAAGCGGCAGGTAGCACACTGGAACACACGGGCAGCTGGCTGGAATCCTGGCAAAGAGACACTTGGTGGTCCCAGGGAAGTGGGAGATGTACTAGGAGACAGGGGAGGGCAAGACAGAAGGACAGGCACTCACCACAGGGTGGGATGCAGGCTGGAACTGGTGGGGAGGAAGCAGCGTTAGCCTGGGCTTCACTGGGGACCCATATCCTTGTGATGAGCTGTCAGGATTCAGCTCTTGTCCAGCCCAGATGGGGTCCCTGGGAGTTTCTCTAGGACAGGAGGTCCCAGGGTGGCCTCATACCTTTCTCCAGCTTGCCCAGCTTCTCCCAGATTGTGTTGACAGCTTCCTGCAGAGACTTGTTCAGGGGTTCTGGCATGTCCCAAATGTCCAGTAAGAAAATGTGTCCTCCCCCTGGTCCTCATAAACCATTCCCAGACCCCACAGACCCCTTATACAACTCACTTTGACTCCATATATCCCTCCTGAAGTCAGATATATTCCCAAATATCCCCTCAAACTCCGTGAGAAGCCTGTGTACCTTGAAACCCATATACCCTCAGGATTCCCCAAATATCCCTTTACAGCTCCCAGACTTTCATATATCCTGTATTTCACCCCCACCCCTCTTCAAGACCTCCACATCCCACCCCACTTGCTCCGTGTCCCATGTTCTATGGCTCACATCCCTCAGTCTGCTCACTATTGCCCTGTTGCTCCTCTATAAAATGCAAAGCATCCATGACAATGTCCCGAAGTTCCTCACGCTGTCCTGACCCTGGAAGAGGTACAGGGACACAGGAATCAGTACAGGGTTAGGGTTGGGGTTTCAAGGATGGGAAGGTCCAGTAAGGTTTGGGGGTTTCTGGGGATTCCTGGAGTCCTGAACAAGATTTAAGGAGCACTGGGAAAGATCAGGTGTCCCTGTAGATTCTCAAGGTCCTAGGTAGGGCCAAGGAGTCCCCAGTGTGTCCTTGGTCATGACTGGGTGATTCTCATGGTTCCAGGCAGGTTTGGGATTCCCAAAGGTCCTTGGGGGCCAAATCAGGACTGAGAAGACCTTGGCATGGTTCTGAGTCCCAAGAATGCTTGTCTGGGGTGGGACTCTAGGGTCCCCAACTTCCTGGGTACCTGCTCAGTATCAGTGTTAGGGTCTTGGTTGAAATGGGAAACTCCAGAGGCTCTGGGGAGCTGTTCAGAGTGGGGATTCCCTTTGGGATGGATGTCCCTTATGGAAAGGAGGGACCAGTCAGGACAGAGGTCCTTGGGCAGGATCCCTGTTGGGTTTGGTGCTCCAAGGGACTCATGACATACCTACAGTGATGGAGGCAAGTGGTTTAGCAGCTTCAATAAGGTCCTCGTGGCATTTTTTATGTCTGGGGTGATTGACAGGGGCCCCAGTAACGTAACTGCAAAGCCGTGCCCGCTGAATGGGGGGCCCAAAGCAGAGCAGGCAGGCATGCAGCTCAGGAAGGCAAGACATCAGGACCCACAGCCACAAGCCAGGGTTTCTAGGCTGCCAGGGGACTAACATCAGCATCAGGGCCACAAACCACCACCCCATGACCCCAAATCTAACACACAAGTGCCTGAGCTCCCTGGACAAAGGAAGGGTTCCAAGGCGGAACCTGGGTCGCCAGGGAACCAGATAAGGTGGGAGGCCACACTCCAGGCAGCCACACTGACCCCACACCAGCCAAAGGTGTGGGCAAAACCCAGCAAGGAATGTGTAAGGCTCACGTTTGAGCAGGAAGAAGTGAGCTAGCCCAAGGTAACAGCCAAACATGGCTGGGACTGTGTGGGACATGGTGCTTGTGTGTGTCCTGAGGAGATTCTTCTGGCTCTCTTCTATACTGAATTGTTGTGTAGAGGGATACACAGCTGGTGTGATGCAAGGTATTCAATTGTTCAACTCTCCAAAATAGAGAGGGAGAGAAAGAAAGAAACTACCAAATATTATCATTAACTACAAAGCAAAAGACTCAGAAATCAGCTCTTGGTTTTACAGGGACAAGAGCTCCTGATGCAGGAAGCAACACAAGAGACTGTTTGCACGTGAAAAACAAGCACGAGACTGAAGATCTGTGTGAAACCCCAGTACCACTAGAAGGCAGAAGATGCTGTAAGAGCTGACCCAGCATGTGCCAAAACATTTAATAAATGTAAGTTGCTATTACCATCCAGCTTGCAAATGTTCACTCTCATCCCCCTCCTGTTAATGAGCACTGAGACAATGACGCATGGCTGCCAGCCATAGCGACTATACAGATGGGTCATGTATCTGCTCCAAAGCAGACTCACATTGTGAGGTTTGCAGGGACTCAGACTCCAACACTGGTAAATCCTAAGGTGATTCTCTTGG
>VRYO01000577.1:1565300-1671462 GCA_009812075.1 Sialia sialis | reverse complement strand
CCAAGAGAATCACCTTAGGATTTACCAGTGTTGGAGTCTGAGTCCCTGCAAACCTCACAATGTGAGTCTGCTTTGGAGCAGATACATTAAAATCTACCCCACGAAAAAAATTAAAAGCAGCTTTGACCAGATACTGTCTAAGTGCCCCTGTAAACCCATATCCATAAAAGAAGTTCACAGCCTATGCCCCTCACAGGGAATCCAGTAGATTCTCCATGGATACTCACGTAGCTCGAGCTGGGATTCTCTTGACGATCACGGAGACGTTCTTTGGGATCTGTGCATCATGGGAGTATTCTGAGAACAACACAAATGCAGAAGAGGTATGAGTCAGCTGGGGAGAATGGATGTTGACATGGAATTACATGGCACATCACAGAATCCTTCTAGAGCTGTCAAAGCCAGTTTTATATGCACCACTGTGCTTTCTCACCCTGGCTTTTATCCCTGGGGCAGGGTGTGGCTCCCACAGCACTGCATGATCTGTGCTGTCACCCCGGGTGGTCCTGGGGCCAAACTCCACTCACCTTCACTGGTCTCAGCTTTGAGGATCTGCAGGTCACAGTTGGCTACCTTCAGCTTCTCACGGGCCATGATCTGGCGCTTGAGGTCACCCAGGGAGATGCTGTGGCCATGGAATGTGACCATGTCGTAGCTCAGCTTGGAGGAGAACTTGTAATGGATCCCTGACATGGCTCTGCAGTCACAGCTCAGTCTCTGCTTCCTGAGCACACGCTGGCTCCCAGAGCTGGCCTGGCTGGGGACACTCGGGCCCCTGTGCCTCGTGTGCTGTCCAGCAGGATCCAGGACAAACCTGCACCTGCTGCGCGAGTGTTGACAGAGCACTGGGCACCCACCCCTGCTCTGTGACCTCGGGGAGCCATGGAACCCCTGGAGCTCTCCTCAAAAGCACATCTGGACAGTCCACATCCATTGCCAAGAGAGGCCCTGCACTGGGACCATTAGATGGAGAAGCACCTCAAAAAGTGCTCGAGGCAAACACCTGGGAGACAGAGCCAAGAGCAGCTCTGGAAGTCCAGAGCAGCTGTTTCTACCCACTCTAGGAAGAGCATGCCGGGTACAGAGTATTCCTTCTGGTCCAGATCACAAACCACTGACCAGTTCAGAGTCCCATTTGGGGGAGTTTGGTGTTTTTCTTGGAGTTTTTTGTTGGTTTAGTTGGTTTTTTTCCCTGCTAAGCGGACTAGCTCATTGTCCAAGAGTCAGAATGTTACAGGGAAATAAACACTCAAGAAGGGGAGTTCTGGAGTTTGTAATTCTTGCACAATATTACAAAAGATAGGTCAAGAAATTATGATCAAATAAAAACATGCAAGTTTCAATCCTGAACTACTGGATATTTTAAGGGAATTCTTCCTGTACAGAAGGTGCCTCTCTAGTAACTACAGACGAGGACACACCTCCCCCCTTTTTAGAATAGATCCCAGCCATCCATTTTGCTTTCTCAACATCATAAAAAAATACCACTGCATCATTTTTTTTCTGTGATCATTAAAATCCCAGCTTACAGTACTGTGGGGCAGTACAGAGCATGCTGCCTGCTCTGCCTCAGCAGGCAGTGATGTGTTTCTGTCTGGAGTTTAACAGCCTCACTCACCCTTTGGACTCTGGTGCTGATTGCTCAGGGCCATGGCTGCTTTTCCATGTGCTGGTTTGCTCAGCAGGGTTGCAATGCCAAGTGCAGGGGCAGCCAGGAAGGACAGAGGCTTTAGGAAATCCTTTCCCAAGCCCAGCTGAAGCTCAGGAAGTTCTCTGCTAGTGGAGATGCTGTGGCATCTGCATCACCTGGCAAGGTCTCCAACATTTCCTGCATTCACTTAAGTTTCTGCTCTGGGTTCTAACAGCCCAGGCTGTTGGGACATCTTGTTTTTGTCACCTCGTGCTTTGTCAGACACCTGCACAGTGACCATGTGACCATTCGTGGTGGCACTGAGGAAGGCACCGTGCTCATTCCTGATGAAGGCTGGACGTCTTCATCACCGTGCCCTTTTCACCTTTCTCCTCTAGACGTGTGCAGTCTCTCGTGAGCTGTTTCAATGACTTCCTCACTGGTTTCAGCAAGCTCTCCCTTCCATTTTTGCAAGTTTTGTTCCCTATTTCTTGTCAAGTTTAATCGAGCTTCTATATTGCTTATATCTTATTCTTGCCCAAGTATGCCTCGGCACAGTGCTGAGTCTCGGGACTGAAAGAGTTAAAAGCACTGTGCCGAGGCGTACTTGGGCAAGAATAAGAGCTGCTGGAGAGATGAGTGTCTCACCCACCTTGGAAAAGGAAAATAATGGGAAATCAGGGATATCTGCACAGACTCTGTTACAACTCTGGGATAAGGCTGCATGGATAGTTTTCATGGTGTTGTCATCAGGTATCTGTAATTTTCTTCAGGCCTTGCTCTGGAACAAAGCCAGCATCTGCAAAGCTCAGCTGCTCTTGGAAGAATTTAAAACTTTCAGGTAATCGTGGTAGTGGAGAATTTTAAATCCAGGAAAAGGAGGAGCCAAGAAGCAAGGGGAAAATCCTTCCAGTTTTTCCCTGTATCTTAAGCAGTTAGCATTACTTTCCTACAAAGGAACTACAGCCCCTGGATGCAGGAAAACACAGCAGGAGGAGATGGGAGCTCCCTTGCTATATGGGCAGTGCTGAGCCAGGGCACAGGCCACAGGCAGTCAAGGAAATTCCCCACTGAGATGCTGTACCATGAAGAAAGCCCTGGCATAAATCTGTCCAGTCCTGCCTCATGGGTGACAGCATAACTGTGTGATGCTCAGAGCATCCACATGCACACATGGTAAGAACACAGGGACAAGAGAGGCAGGGGGCTGGGGGGTGGCAGCTCCTCCTGGAGTGATTCCCTGCAATCCCCATTTCCATGTGCTCTGAACCTCTGTGGTAGATGACCTGGAAGGAATGAGGATGACCCAAGCACAGTCTATGCAAAAATGAAGATGGCACTGCTGAAGTATGGATCAGTGCTGAGGCGCAGGGAGGTGGGTCTAGCACAGCACCCTGCAACACTCAGGGCATTGTAGATACATCAGAGGAGACAATTAGATGGAAAATAATCATGGATTAATAAATAGCACAACCACTCTGAGGCTTGGGAGACACTTGATGGCAGCAGCTGCCCAGCCAGGAGATGGTGCTGGGCTTGGCTGTCCCCACAGCCAAGAGCAAATGCCACCGTGCTCCAGCTCAGCTCATCCCCAGGGCAGCTCTGCAGCCTCCCAGCCACTTGCAGAGCCCAAACACAGACGGCTCAAGGTCACTGCTGGGGCTCAGGGCATGGGGAGCAGTACCACAGCCCTGTGCCCCCAGCCCCTTCCAGCTCAGGACATTTGTGCCCTGCAGAACATGCCCCAGCAGCCCCAGGATGTCCAACTTCAGCCACAGAGTTTATTGTTTAGTAGGAGCTCACCACACCAGCAAGCCAGGACAAGGGGGATGGTACATGAATACAGATGTGGAGGAGTTACACAGACAGATTTGTACAGAGGAAGAAAATGAATCAAATAACAAAATAGACATTAGCAGTCAAAACTTCATCTTCTTTTTTTTTTTTTTGTATCATACTAACAAAATCTGATAGCCAAAAAATGACTAAGCTACAAAATTGTAATACATACTGTATGGGTAAAACGTTATTATCCATTTATACATCTAGTATCATCTTTTCTCTGGTAACTTACAGGAGGCCTATAGGATCTTAGTGTATTAATAACTCCCTACAGATAGTGCTGAGCTGCTAAAGCTGCTGAATAACGGAGCATTGGAATTTTCATTAAGACTTTTACAGTGTCATTTGCATCATTTTGTTTAATGAAACCCTTATGCATCTCTACTGCAAGAGGAGCTGCTGGTGGCTGGCGGGAGGCAGGAGCTGTAAGGCCTTGGCTGGCAGCTTGGCACCTGTCATTCCAAGAGCTGAAACACCCTGGCAGCTTGGTGCCATCATTCCATAGGGCACCAGCATGGTGCTGCCCCTTGCTCCAGCTCTCTGGATGCTGCAGGAGGGACAAAGCTGACACTCCCAAGCAAGACTGGCTCTTTTCCCTTTGGTCTTGAGAGTTAGAGAAGAAATCACTCAATACTAAGTAATCTTCATTCCAAAGGCTGTTTTTTTCACTGGATAAAGGTTCAGCTCTCAGCAGAAAAGCATCTCTGTCAGGGTAATGCCTGGTCCTTCCCTGAGCCCAGGGCTCCAGCAGCGTGTCACCTCCTGCTCCCCACCCTGCACCAGTGTTCTGGGGCTCAGAGGATGCTCAGGACCCGTTTCCAGATGGAAAACCAGCACAGCATTCTCAGGCTGGGAGAAAGGCTGGGGAAAGCACAGCCCTCCCTTACCAGCTCTCGGGGATCGAGGTAAGAGCAAGGCTGAAGCCAAAGGGGGAGTGAAGGCACAAACAGGAACCAGCCTGGATCAACAACAGGACAAGGGTGCACCACTGCTCCCGTGCCCCGAACTCTCTCCCAGAGAACCAAGCCAGTAAGACCAAGTATCATGAAGTACTTTATACACCACCACATAGGTAAAAATAGCACTTAAACTTACAAATAAATAGAGGGGCTGGGGAATCTCCCCCTTTGTCCTTTCCAAGCTTGTCCCTAGTGTGGTCTCTTACCACCTCAGAAGGGCAGCCCGAGGCTGGTGCCCTGGGGAAGCCTGTGCTAGTTTTGGAGTTGAAGTGAGTGAGTCCAGCCCCTCCTGGCCCCTTACACAGGGTTGAACTGAAGCCCACATGAGCACACAACAGCATATCCTGTTGGCATTGTGCATGGTCCCATGGGTGGGGAGCTTCAACCCTCAGCCCTGCAACACAGTGACCACACAGCCTGCAGAGAGCCAAGCAGTGCCAGCAGCTCCTGGCTGATCCTCAGGGACAGCAGAGTCATTGACAGCCAGAAGAGACCATCAGCACTAACTGTGAACCTGCTCTGAACCCATCTCTTCCTGCTCTGCACTGTCTCCCAAGCTGAATGGGAGAAGCCACAGGTCTCAGCTGCTCTCAGGGGATGGTCCCTGGGAAGAGGCAGGAGCCAGAGGCTCTTCCAGCCTGACAACTTTAGATCTGATCAACAGAACCAAACACCTATCACCACTCCCAGGGGATTCCACTCTGTACAGAGCCAAAGGGAGGTGAAAACACACTTATCTCTGCTGTAGGTGAAGGCAGCTGGTCACAAGTCACCTAGAGGACCCATAAGGGAAAATAAATTACAAACCAGAATGGGGCTTCCCTCTTACAGGTGCCCAGGAAGCCCAGGGGTTCTGCAGACATGACTTCAGAAAGCATCCAGCCAACAGGAGCATTTTGGGAAACGTCAGCTCTAAATTCTTAACAGCAGCAGTGCGGTATTCACTACTGAGGGCTTTAACAAATAAAAACTCCCTCTGGGACTTTCCAAAATCACTCAGAAGATGAATACTCAACCAGCAGGGTTTTGGAGACCACTCCTGCAATCCCCTGGGAAATTCCCAGAGCTAGGCAGATATGTGGCAACCTTCCTGGTGATTAGTAGGAGCTGAGGAAATACTTCTACAAGCAGGATGGAATCCTATGTGAATTCTTTCCAGCCAGATTGATCCCACACTCTGCCTCCTGCTACCACATGCAGATTTCTGCTGTGATTTCTGACCTGCTTTACTTCCCTGAAGTCCCCTTCCTCTCCCATCCTCCTCTGAAGGACAGGAGATCACCAAACCTGCATCAGAAGAGAAGGGCCAAGTACTCAATGTCATTCTCCTCATGGTAAAGTTGCAGCCATGAAGCTCAAGCCTTTCCCAGGCTGCTTCTGGCTGCCCATCCTTCAAGGAAGCAGGAGTCTGGCAACCCACTAAGGACAAGTGACAACTTTGTGGGAAATCAGGGCAAAAAGCAATGGAGCTGATGTGCCATCATGTTCAGCTGCTGGGGGTCTGGCTCACATCTCCTCTCCCATCTTGTCCTTTCACAGATACCCCATCATAGCACAAGAGCTCCTGAAGACTGGAGGAGCTGGGCACTAACTGGGAGAAGCCTGGAAGAATATTGCTGTGACTGTTCTGTGTGCTACTGAACCTGAGCTGGGCTCTCTCACAGATTTAAGAGAATGCTGCCACCTTCCTCTGCCCTAATATTGCTTGGGAGCTGTGGTGCAAAGTCAGAGTAAAGCCTTGGGGAGAAAGAACAAAATCCTCTGCTGGTACAGACACAAGAGCTGTGGGCTCCAGTCTTGGATTGCCTCTGCTCCAAATACTCACACTCAGCATTGCACAGAGGGTTGCTGAAGCCATCAAAGTCAGGCTCACAGCAGCACCTCCACCTCATCCATCCTGGGCAGCAGGGATGGCCATCACACTGAGGAGCCAAGGACAGCTCTGGGAAGCACCAGGCAATCTGCAGTTAGCTGTTAAACAGGCAAGGAGGGAACCATTTGCTCAATGCATGTCCCACACTGACTGCCCCCAGCATGGAGCTCCAAGGTCAGTGATGCTGAGATCTGCATCTGTGGAGTCCTGAGTTCAGAACAGACCCAGTGAAGCCCCCAGGAGTGAAGGGCACCGAGCTGGATAGCTGGCTGTGGCACAGGACTCCAGCAGGCCTGCTCAGAGATCTCACTGCAGGACAAAACACCCAGGCAAGGTGTGCCTGACCCCAAACTCAGAGCCACCACAGCCTGCTCCCCAAACAGCAGGGGAGAAGAAACAAAATAAATATCCCTCTGAAACTGGATTTCCCACAACATGCGGTAATACAAGAACTAAGTGCAGCCTCTGCTGTAAAACAGTGATGTCTTCCTCAAAGGGACGAGGGGAACATGTCCTCAAACCTCACACCATCAGCCCAGCAGGTTTCACTCACTTGTGCAGGTCCTCAGGACACCTCAGGGTGTGTGGGAGGGAAGGGACAGATCCTGTGGGAAGGGTGCAGCCTATGGGCACATGCTTTGAACACCACAGGCAAATCCCTCTGCAGCTCCTGTGGGTTACTGGGACCCACTGACACTTCAGCCACAGGTCAGGGCAGCTGTCATCCAAACCATGTCAGCTGGTGGGACAAAGGCAGCTCAAACAATACAAATTCCACAGTCAAAACCAATACAAGTAAGAAACCAAACCCAGAGAGGTCTTTCTGCTCCCTCCTGGAACAATGGCTGTCTTGGAAAACTGGACTCTGGGATTGTCCTGATTACATCAGTTAGTACATTATAAACATTGTCCTGCTTTAAAGTGAAAATACTGTGTGTGGTCTTTTGGAGGTGCTAAAGCCAGATGTGGTGCTGTTTTTCCTGACTGTGCAGAGGAGCTGATACTGGCGTGAAATGATCCTTCTCACCTCTTCTCTATCAGAGCTTCTCCTAGAACAAAAGAGATCTTGTTAAGCAAAACGAGGACAAGCACAGAGGATTTTTTGGAAGGGGCATGGAGTAGAATTCCCACAGCTTTGCCCACTCTGGGTAGATGAAGTGTGCTGTGGGAGGCCAGGACAGCCTGTCCCACAAATGGCACCCATGTAAAGGGGACAGCAGAGATGTGAGGCTGAGCAGGTTCCTGCAGGGGCTGCCAGAAGTGTCACACAGCACTGACCCAGGAGACTGAGGGGAAACTCAGTGTACCCCTCACCACCACCTTCCCCCATGGCTTCAAGGGGTTTCTAGTGAGGTTCCCACCACACTTGGGGACTGGAGTTGTGCAAAGCCTTTTGCTTTTGCTGTGAGAATGATACAGCCAAGCTGTGCTGGCAGAACTACTCCTAGGCAAGTGCTGTCCCCATCACAGCAAACAAGAAACCACACGAAGCAGATACTGTTTTAAACAACATTCTGCTCAGAACTCACCTCTTGCTTGTGGGATTTATCCTGCTGGTGAATCCCATTAGCAGAGCCAGAATTTCCAACAGTCTGCAATGGAAAAGAGGGACACAGATCCTGGTGGTTTTGCTTACAAGCACTGACATTTGGCAAGTCTGCCCTGTCCTTCCTTAGCTGCCCACTTCACACAAGGAAAGGAGGATGCAAAAACCCCCACCCCATTTCTGGCAAGAACCTGCCTGCCCTCTGCACCCTGGCTCAATTCCCACGTGCCAATTGCATCCCTCTCAGCCACCAAACATCCCCCAAGTTCCTTATGGACACAGACCCACTATTCACCCCAAAACACAAATCCAGCCAAGGGCAGTGTTAGCTGCAAGGCACAGCATACTGAACACCCAGCACTGAACAAGACATTTGACATTCCACATTTCCCATCTCCAGGGACAAGTCTGGCAACCAGGACAGGCCGTTCTAATTTAGAAAGCACAAGAACTTTAAAACATTTATAATGTTTCTCTAACAGAGTAGAATGGAGCCCTTCACTTCCCAATGGCAGTGCAGCCAGCACAAGCAAGAGAAGAAAGCAGCAGCTTGAAGCCCCAGCACTCCCAATGCTGGGTGCTCAGGCCTTGGCAATCAGAGTCACATTTGCTGGTGAACTGCTGATGGCGTTATGGGGAGACAGGACTGCAAGGTTTAAGAGTCCCAGTTTCCATCCTCACTGAGACCACAAAGGTGCAGAATCAACCCTACAGGACTTTGATCATGAAAACCAGGCAGAAATTCAAACTCAGCTCTGACAAGAGACTGAGCTGTTTGCCAGGCAGTGGATCCTGCCTGGATGGCAAGAACAGTGCTGCTGCCAGGGCAGCACCCTCACCACAGGTGATTAGCTGCCTGCAGCTCACCCAGTCTGAGCACTGAGCACACAACTGGTATCAAAATTCAGGCTTGAAGTCTGGTCTCAGAACATGGTCACAATAATGAACAAAGTGCAATTTGCTTGAAATGATATAAAAAAGTTCCCAGAGGAATCCCTGAATGTCTTCAAGAAAATGTCCAAGTGCCAAATCCCTGTTATTTCCTGCAAAGCTGTGGGTCAGGTGTCTCCCAACACAAGGTGGAGGTGAAGATTTTTCTTCTGCCAAGGCAGATACCTGGGCAACAGCTGCTTCCATCAGAGAGGAGACAGAAGGTTGGAAGGTGGTGCAGAATGAGTTACAGTGGCCATGTGGCTTCTGGGGAAGAACCATCCATTCCCTAACTATTGCAGCAGGATTTGTTTAGGCCAGCAAAGTCCTCAGCCTCAGCCTGAAAACCCCTGGGTAACAGTTCTCCCTCACAAGGGGAAGGGTGAACAGATTTCAAACCAAAACTAGGAAGCTTTGATCCAGACTTCCCTGTAAATAGCACTTTAAAAACCTGACATCAGTCGAAATCTGAAGCCTGCCTTCCCACAGTAATCTTCTGCTTCTTTGCACCTTTGATTGTAGTTGAAGACATAATGCTATTCTGTCATATCTCTACAATTCTTAAGCATGAATATATCAAACTAATATCAGGGATATCTTAGCTGACCTCATGAGGTCTGTTCCCATTCACTTCAGGTAAGATTAGTCATTTTCTAGAACTAGAGAAGAAATAATTACCAGCTGCCCAACTTCTGGGAATGCAAAAGGGAAAATTTCCATTTCTCAAGAGACTGTGCATTAAAGCAAACAGAGAATAACTTTCTCCTCCTGTAGCTGCCAAAAGATGAGGCTGGCATGATGCATTTGCATTTGACACAGCAATCACAGCAGAAGTCACTCTGGAGGTACTGACAAGATTATGATACATCCTGGACTGCCACAAACATGTGATCACAACTCCATCAGTGCTGCCTGGTGCTGGCAGATGCTGCACTGCAGGATACAGAGACTTGTGTGCAACACACAGATGTTCAGTGAGCCAGCAGATCTTTCAGGGCTGCACTTTTTACCTTGCACCCTCCCTGCACCCTCCTGCCTATACCACTGCAATGCAAACAGTGTTTGGTGCATCCAAAAGAAGTTGTCATGGGAGGAGAAGGCTTGAAACTCCTCAGATTACCTAACACAGCATATCTGCAGTTTCATCAATGAAAAAAAGCTCTCTGCCCATTCTGTATCTAGTGGCTTGTTCTGCACTACCTGAGGTGTCTCCTTGTATGCCACATGTAACTCATTATTGCAAGAGAAAGACATTTTTCACCTGAGGATTTAAATGAGCAAGTGCAAGAGAAATAATGGTGCATCTGAGCTCCAAAAGCCACTGCCTATTTGCAGATCCAAGAGAAAACACAGCTAGAAGAACATTCAAGGATATGAAGCACAAAGCTTGGCAGGTCACTTTGCAGGAGGAATCAGTCAGGGGTGAGACTCTACAGGCATGAGATGGAAAAGCCAATCGTTGAGAATCAAGCTATTTGTACCCTTCAGTTTCAAAAAGAAGGATGCAAGACAGACAACAGAAGCAGCTTTTCTTTAGGCAGAGGAAACAAAGGGAGAAGGGAACAAAGGGAAGTTGGGGAGAGAAGAGGAACTGGAGTGGGAACATTCACAGTCCATTAGCAAACTCAAATAAGACACCAAGGTGCTGATACAGCTGGTAAGAGAAATGGAAAGCCTTTCCCCAGAGTCACCTGCAACATTTCTGCTTAGAGATGCAGGGATAAAGCTCTCAAAGAAAAGGGATGTCAGAAAAATCTCAACCTCCATGTTACAAACATGTGCAGCCAGACAATACTGTACACATAAAGAACAGTTGTTCACAGTGCAAACTTCCCCAAAACCCCACGTTTAGCAACCATTCTCTGGAGCACAAAGGGACTGTGATTACCAGCTAGCAGGGATTTTAGAGCACTAAGCTTTATCTGACAGAGCAAGGCTTTGCCAGGCTGCTCCCAGCAGAGAGGGCACCCAGCTGATGGCACAGGGCAAGATCCCAGGGCACTGATGAGGGGCTGTTTGCTGATGGGGTACCTGTGTTTTCTCAGAGTTGAGTCTCATTGCCTCCATCAGCTTCTCCATCTGGTGTCCCTGCTCCAGGGCGTTGCGCAGCACATCCTCGGTGCTGACGAGCCGGTGCTGCAGCCGGATCACCTCTGACTCCGACGAGGGGTCGATCAGGGAGAATCGCCGCTGCTCCGTCACTGACTTCTCCTTGTCCTTAAGGCAGCAAAAACAGGAGGATGTTATAGCAACAGCAATCGCTGCAGAAACTCACGGCAGAAATCCACATGGTGCCTAGAACCGCGCTGTGATTTCAGTAGCACACGGGGCAGAGCACAGCTGGCATCGAGAGACCAGAGACAGCCCCAGTTTGCTCCCAGCAGTTTGGATCAATTATTCACATCTCTGCCACCGGAGGACGCTGAAATACACGGGAATTTGAGGACACTGCTTATTCTTGGATCAGAGAATATGTAAAATGCGTGGGGTAGCTGAACGACCTTCAGTTTCTCCCACAACCTGTAGCCCTATTTAGGCATGGATGTAAAACCTGGAGAAGGACACAGCAGAATACAGCTTCCTCAGCAGGGGAAGCAGGAGGCACACACTGATCTCTGCTCTTTGTGACCAGGGACAGGACCCAGGGAACGGCTGGGGAGATCTAGGTTTTTCACTCAGAGGCTGCTGGCACTGCCCAGGCTCCCCAGGGAATGGGCACAGCCTGAGGCTGCCAGAGCTCCAGGAGCACTTGGACAATGCTCCCAGGCACATGAGATTATTGGGGTGTCCTGAGCAGCTGGACTTGATGATCCTTGTGGCCTTTCCAGCTTGGGATATTCTGTGATTGTGTGACATATGGATATCTTTGCTGCTTAATGCAGTGCTGCTAAGCCAGGCCACAGCTCAGTCCTTGTCAAGAGAATTCCCATCAGCACAAAGAAAACACAAAGACCTGGAGCAAGAGTGAAGGGCTCAGACCCTCCTCCCCACTCCCCTCAGCAGTACAGAGCCCTCCAGCCCCTAGGCCCTGCCCAGGAAGGGTTTTAGTGCCCTCACCAGCACAACCAGCTTCTCTCGAAGGCCCTTGATGTCATCTTTGAGCTTCTGCTCCTTCAGGCGCCACTCAGCTTTGTGCACTTCCCGGCTGAGGTCACGCTCCGGCCCCGGGGAGTGCCGGTTTGCCTCCAGTAACAGAGCTCTCAGCTCATTCAGGCTCCTGCAAGCAGCACCAGGCACAGGTGAGAACATTCCCAGAGCCCACACACCACTGCAGGCCTGCTGTGCTCCCTCCCACCTTTGTTCAGATCCAAACAAAGGGAGCAAATCCCCCCAAGTCTTTTCTTGTCCCAGCTCTGACACTGGGACCTGCACAGGCACTGCCTGGAGCAGGGCAGCAGCCAGCTTGGCTTTATTTTTATGACTTCATTCCACTTCTACACAGGAACTGAGCTCATGCAGCTCCTGGCAAGCAGTGAAAGGGCAGTGCCTTTTGAGAATTCACAGCCTCTGATTCTAACCAAATTCACATCAGCATCTCTGAAGAAGGGGAAAGCTGTGGGCTGGATTTCAACAGTGCAACCCTACATTTCTTCTGGGAGTCGATTACTGTACCCAGAAGGAACATGATTATACACAGAGCCCCTCTGTCTCCAGCCCTGCCCTCCAGACCTGCACACTGACCTTTCCTTCTTGAGCAGCTCCTGGCTGATCAGGACCAGTTGCCCTGAGGCATCATGTGTTTTCTTGGTCAAGGCTTCCAGTTCTCCTTCCAACCTCTTCTTTTCTTTGAACACCGTATCAGCCTTCTTTTCTGCTGTTTTGCATTTATTTTCCAGAGCTATGAGAAGCAGAGGATTCAGGGGAAGAAAGGTCACTTAGTCCTTTACTTATATTCTTGCTGTTTGTCTTTTCCCAATTCTTGCTCCTAAAAGCACAGACCTGATTAGCTCTTGACTGGCTGTAGTTAAGGGGAGATCTTGGAAACAACACACCCAGCTAGACTGACTTCTGCCTCATTAGCTTTACACACAAACAAGCTCAAATCTTCCCTCACAGGACACAAATATCTTGTGCAGTTTGTGTTCAATTTCTTAATGAATTTTTACCACCAACAGCCATTCAAAAAGCAGCATCATCATGTTTTACATGAGCCCTTTTCAGCTCTGGGCTCTTGTTCAACACCAGTGCATAGGACAAGCAGGGAAACATTTCATTCCCCCCAACACTGGATTAGGGAAACTTACCACTTACTTGGGCCCTTAGAGTTTCAGTCTGGGTCACCAGGGATGACACCTCTTTGTCTCTTTTACTCAGCTTGTCTTGGAGGTCTGTGGGGGAATGAAAAGACAAGGATTAGAGGGTTGGAAAACGCTTTGTGCAAATTGGGAAGGTGTCAGGGTGCAGTGGGCACCATGCCCTGCTGGCAGAGAAGCAGCAGGAGACACTGCATCTCACACCACTGGGAGGTGGGATGCACACTGGGTTAAGAAAGCAACCACAAAGGAGAAGGGGGGAAAGGCAATAAAACATCTTAAAAAAAACCCAGAAGGAGCTTTTAGCACACTTCTTTGTGTCACCTCCTATAGTGGAAGGCAGAGACTGTTTCAAAAGACATGTTTTCTGGAACCAATGTATTTCCATGCTCAGAGCTGTAGATCTGAAATCTGATGTTTTTGTGGCTGAAATCTGACCTGGCTGTTTTCAGTACATCTTTCCAGGGTTTATTCAGTGTGGAAACAATGCACACGTGGACTGAGTGGCCATTTAGAGCAGTGGCTGCTGGATCTAGCTAAGCTCTGCCATCACTAGGCTGGAATTACCTGTCAATCAGCAAACAATTTGGTGTAGAAACAGAATAGGCTGGTTTGGAAAGGAACTTAAAGATCATCTTGTTCCACACCCCTGCTTTGGGCAGGGACATCTTCCACCAGAGCAGGCTGCTCCAAGCCCTGTCCAACCTGGCCTTGGACACTTGTATGGATGGGGAACAACATGAATGTGTTCTACAGAATCCCATATCTGCAAAAACAGATAAGGCTGAACTGAGGCAATAGAAATAGGACAAAATACCTCTGAATCCAGCTCTCTCATTGCTCAGTGTTACAGCTCACCCTCTGTCAGGGGGCTGAGTGCAATTCCAGTTGAAATACACTTTATACAAGTTTCCTGAGTGCATAAGTCTTACACTTTGTTAAAAGAATGGATTTGATTTATAGTAGGCTTAATAAAAACTATAATTATTTGAAGCCAGTCATATTAATATCTACCATTATCACTCCTCTCCTGTGATTTAATGTCTGAATTTTACCTGCTGTAAAAATCAGTGATGGGATGGAAATGCACCTGTACTTCCCCAGATCTGTCTCCAGCCTGCACCGTCTGCATAGAGAGTATCTAACACAGGTGAAAACATCCACCCCTGCATATGCTCAGCTTAGAAGGAAAATATGCTCAGATTAGAAGGAAAAAACAAATCCAGACAAAAAACGTCATCCAGCAAATTTTAACAGATGAAATTACTTCCTGAACCTCTGCCATGCAGGCATCCCTGCAAGAGCAGAAAGTCAAAAGAAGAACAAGTCTATGAGTCACTAGAACAGGGTAAAAATAATAGTTTCGTACCTTCCATAGTCTGCTTCATCTTGATCTTTTCTTCTGAAATATCATTAGTCTCAATCATCTGGAATATATGTAAAATACGAGATATAAACCAACCCTTTACCCAGAGATTCAAAGCAAAAGCTAACAACCACAAAGCCCATCCAAAGCAGAAGGTATACCATGTCCAAGTTGGATATTTTACATCTTTCCTAAGAGGGAAATAAAGGTTTCTTTGAGGAGCCAGTTGGGTACTGCTGAGGCTGACACACAACTCACAGCTGAGCACAACAGCAGGATTCACTCAGGAGGGAGCAGAGCTCAAGTTTTCCTCCACAAGTTCTGGTTCCAGCTCTGCACTTTCAGAGGGGTGGAAGAGCTGCTGTCCCTCAGGCCAGGCTCTCTGATCAATCACAGCAAATATCCAACTGCAAATGCTCCCCAGCATGCAGCTTGAGACCTACCAGTCAGTGACTCCTCAACTTCTGCAGAACCTAGCTGTGCCCAAAGTTATAAAAAACGTTGATAAAAGAATCATTTATTAGAGAATTAATGCACTCATAAAAATAACAACAAGCAAATGCCGGGTTCATACAGGGGAATTCTGCTTTTTCCCCACCCTCTTTTCTACATTGCAATGAAAAACCAGAGACTACAGAGCTTTCAGTGCCAAGCTTTCTGTGGCAAAGCCCCTCACACTGTGCCCATCCAGCAGCCTTTGGTGGGAGCTCAGCACATGCCCAGACCCAGCAGCTGCTGTGACCACCACAGCCAAGAGCCCCAAGCTCAGTTCTCTGAAGTCTGGGCTGTGGGACAAGTCAGACAGAATCACAGCACCTCCAGAGGAGGAATATGTTCCCTGATGTACTTTTGGTTAGAAAAAACTATTTAACTACTCCTGGGAAGCACAGCTGTGGTTTTCCCTTGAAAGTCAAGGAAAGATGGTCACAAGATACCTTTGTTTAAAATACTTGAACAGTGAATACTGCAGTCACTTTAAATTAGCTAAGACAATTTTAAATAGAACTTTCCCCATGATATTCAAAGGTTTTCACCCATTCATTTCTTCCCATATTCTCCTGATTCTAACTGACACATTATTGAAATAATTACTTCGAGACTTCCCTGGTTCTAATCCAGTATCAATTTTCCCCAGAGCCCTTCCATTTATCTAAAGGGCTCTGGAACAAGCCTCCAGCTTCTTCTGTTCCATTCATTCCTGTTTGAATATTGGCTATAATGTTACATGTTATAATAACAACTCCTTTTTCCCAGGTCCTGGCTGTACTTACTGTTCCCAACTGTCCTCAGTAAATGAAACATCCTGGAGCAACCCTTCAAACACTGTTAATGCTGGAGATTTCTCCTTGGCCTTTGCCTCTATTGTCCTCAGTGTGCATATTCCAAGGTGTGATGTTCTGACTTAGACAACATGGAATTCATGGGTTTGACTTTGCTCCCTGGAGGTGCAACTGGTTTAAATGGGGCTGTTCACAGGCATTGAATTAATTTCATTGGCATCTCTGTCTGGAACAGAGACTACATCACCAGTGAAATTTCAACACATTCTTAAAATGTGCACTTTTCACAGCTTATTTTAATTTTATGCACCCCCACAGGATGTAAATTGGGTTTTTCCTCATTTCTCATGCAAAATCCAAACATAAATATGGCCCTAAGCCGTAAGTAGCAATCTCCCTGCTCACTCAAGTGCAGAACCAGCCACAATTCCCTGCGCCATGCACAAGGGTGGGATGATGCATCCTGTGGCAAATAGTAAAAAAAAAAAGGAAAAAAAAAAAGGGATGACTTAAAGACACACAAAGGCCACTGTAAACTGATCCCGTGATATTACTGCTCCTATTTCACCCCTCCCTGGTCTCATATTCAATCAGGCATTTTATTTCCCCATCCTGGTGCCATTCTGACCCTTGCTGGCAGCTTTTCCACCACAATCCTGAGCACCAGCATTTCCCAGTCTCCCTTATGTGTTGTGAGTCCCCTGCCCTGCTGTTGGCACATCCCCATCCCACAGTTCAGCCACTCCCTGCACCTCAGGGGCTGAGCAAGGTTGACTCTTCCACCCTATTTCCTGGCACCCCTAAAGGGTCTTGCCCACCAGCACACCAAGACTGCTGCAGCTCCTTGGAGAAACACAAGTGAATTGTAGGAGTGATGGTTTTCCAGCTCAGAACACTGCTTGCTCAGGATGAGAGCCCACCCTGAAAAACCATGGTGTGCTGCCACAGCAGCCTCCAAACCCAGATGTGACCCCACACCCTCCTTTTTCCTAATTGTCCCACTGTACTGGCTTTCTAGAGTGGAAAGACACCTTCAGCATGGAGATGCAGTGCAGAAAGAGCACTGTCAGTGCAAGGAAAAAACACCCAGGTATTTGAGGCCTCTGAAAACTGCACAAGGCAGCAGCTGAGGAGTTACCAACAGTGATAATAAACAAGCAAAATGACCGCAAAGTCATACATTTGCATGCTGAGAAGGATGCAGGGCCTCCATGGACTGCAGCTTGTTCTCTAAGACAAGCACTTTTTCCTGCAATCTTTGGATTTCCTGTTTGCTGTGGGCTTCTGCTTTCTGCAATGTTTCATAGTCCAACATCTTCTTTTCAGCCAAAGATATCTGCTCTTTCAAGAAAGCTATTGCTTGTGTCTGATCTGTATATTCACCATGAAGTTTCTCCAGTTCATGCACCCTCAGCTCAGCATCTCGACACTTGTCCTTCACATCTTGGAGCTCAAGAAGGTGCTGACTGCTTTTGGTTTCCAGTTGCATTTTCCAGTTGCTGTTGCTTTTTTCCACTTCATCTAAAGCCTCCTGCAGCTTCAGTTTGAGACTCTCTTTCTCCTTTATATGCACAGCTGTCTCAATGTCGTGCTTTGCTTTCAGGTTCTCCAGCTCAAGCTGGTGCTCCAACTTTATACTCTCCACCACTGCCTTCAGCTCCACAATCTCCTTCTGCTGGGTGTCAGGGCCTGAGTTGAGCGTGGCTTTCAGGTCCTCCAGAGACTTCTGGTGGTCAGAAGCTAACGTGTCCAACTTGGACTTCCAGTTGTCCATGAGCCCCATGTTCTCATTAGTGGCTTGCTGAACTTTATGCTTTAGGTCAACAATCTCCTGCGAGTACTTCTCATTGACAGCCTTCAGCTTCTCCATCTCCTGCTGGTACTTCTTTAGTGTCTTCTCATACTTCTCCTTCAGCTGGCTGCTCTCCTTCTGGTGCTCCTTGTTGACAGCCAGCAGCTGATCCCTCAGGCGAAGAGCCTCTGAGTGCAAGCCCAGGCTGTGCTCGGGGCTCTCAGCCTGGTGGGAGCTCTGCAGGCACTGCCGGAGCTCGTCCACCTCGCTGCGCCTGAGGCTCAGCTCCTCCTCCAGCTGCAGGATCCTGGACTTCTCTGCCACCGTGGTTAACTGCAACATGACAGACAACACAAAGTCAGTGACCCTCCCATTGCTGCATCCTTCCCCTTTAGTAAGCATTCTCCAGTGGAAATAAATCCAAAGTGCATTAGTCAAAGTTCAAATGGAGAGGTGAAGAACACCCAGTACCCTCCAACCTGAGCAGTTTTGCACCAGGGTAACCAGCACTGACAACTCACTTGTGTCTGTGCCAACTGCAATTTATTTTTCCTAATACAAACTTCTTGCTTTCCACAGAAAAACACCTTGGAAATAACTCTTGAAATTCACTAGGGAGCAACAGTGGTTTATGAAAAATAATGTCCTGGAAGGGCATTATGTTTCCAGACCAGGCATCTTGCCAGATGATGCACGGAGGAGATGTGACTGCACATGCAGGAATTTCACAAGCATCAAAACCAGCATTAAGCATATCATGTTTCCTTTATTGCTCAGCAATCCTCAGCCTGCAGACCTCTCTTCTGGAATATAATTTGTTTACCCTGGTGTAAAAAGGGAAAGGGATTTTTGCACACGAGGACTTGTTAGAATTTATTAGCGAAGTCAAAGTAACAAAGGAGGCTAGAGGATGCAAGACAATAAATGTGGCCATGGCACACATTGAGCATAAAGCCTATGGATCCATGTTTTGCCATCTGAATTTAACCTGGCAGGGCTGAACTCCCTGCAAGTCACAGGGACTACAGGGTGCTGCCTCTATGGATAGAGAACAGGATGAAATATTAGAAAAAAGGCAAAAGAAAGAAGGAAACTGAGGCAAACTCCAAGAGATCAATTTCCCTCCATTTCAATTGCCATCTCCCCAGCAGCCAGCAGGCTGGTGGTCACTGTTTTACATGGGCACAGGGGGCTTCAAACCATTCAGACCTTTTGGAAACCCTCACATTTGTGTTTTCCACAGCTCTCAAACCCATTGCTGCTCAGTGCAGCAAGTCTGCAGCTTCCCACACCACATCAGCATGAAAAAAGCCCTTTCCACATCTGGCTGCTTTTAGGATTCCTCTGGGCAATCTGTCCTGCTGCAGGCACGGCCAAGGATCAGAGCTGGCCCACCTGCACTCAGCAGCACCTTCCACTTCAGATGGCAGCTCCCACAGCTGGCAGGGGGACTGGAATGTTGAGTGCAATGTGATTTCCTCTTACAGCCTGGGGAGGCCTCGAAGCAGAATGAATTGTGCAGGGTGTGGATATTACTGGGATATGTTAATTGGAAAATGAATTGTAAGAGCTCATGTGTCAGATGGTGGCGTGGGGCAGAGAAGCAAACTCAATCTGAGAAACAAGTTCCCCACAAGAGAAGCAAAGCTAGAAATCATACCATACTACTATTTCTGGGAAAGAAAGCAAATAAAAAACAAACAAAAAAAATCAAGGAAGCTTAAGTTCAAGCCAAAATCAATCAAGCCCACAAAAACCAAAAGAAAGAAACCCAAAGCAAGGCATGATGAGCACCAGGGCAGTGCAAGCTGTCTGCAGGCAGGGCAAGGGAGGGTCCATTACCCTGGTGTCCTCTAATTCTCTGAGGAGTTTCTCAGCCTGTGCCTTCTCAAACAGCAGGCTCTGCTCGAGCTCCCGAATTCGGGCATGCTCCAACTGCGTCTGAGTCTGCTCACACAGAGGGAAAAAAGAACAGTGGAGGTGGGAGCAGGGGAAGGGAGGGAGAGAGAGAAAGAGAGGGAGAGAGAAGGCTGCAACATCATCTCCAGCGTACAAGACAAGGAAAGGCAGTTCACAACAGGAAGAGAATAAAAACCCAAAACAAGGAGGAAAAATCCAGCCAAACAGAAAATGGTCCCTGTGGGGTTTTACATGGTACTCGTATGGCTCTCCACAAGAAAATGGAATCTGTGATGGGAAAACATCCTTCTGCATCAAAAACTTGCCTCAGTGCTTTCCTGCATCAACTGGAGACACTTCCTAAAAAGCAAAGCTCCCACCAGTACAAGTCCCTTGTACACACAGAGAATGCAAAGACATTGCAATGATTCTCCACATCTTTCCTCAAGAAGAATCACAAGGTAGACTGAAAAGAGTTGGAAGTTTCCATCCTCTTTTTGCTCTGGAGACAGTGTGACTCTTCCACTAAGTCAGGAAAAAAAACCAGGTCATATACAATAATGCTGTAAAACAAAAAATACTCTGCACTGAGATCAGGGAATTGAACCAAACTGTTCCATAAATCAGTGCTTTGGGTTTGAATAGGCCTGACATGAATTTCAAAGTGGTTTTTGTACAGTAAAACTCTACTAATTTAGGCACAAGGAAACAGAACTTGGTTGGTTGGTTGGTTGGTTGGCTTTGGGATTTTTGGTTGGTTGGTTGGTTGCTGGTTTGTTTTCAAGGGTTTGGTTTTTTTTGACAAATGATTTAATTAAGCACAAGAAGTTGACGAAATCTACCCAAATCCATTGCTTCAGTGCCCTTCACTTTTAAAGCTGAAGTACCACAAAGCTGCACCTGGTGGCAGGGCTCACCACTCCCCAGCCACCACCACAATATCCTGCACAATTTCCTATAAATAAAAGAGAGACACAGAAGGTGTATGCACACCTGGCCTTCATCTTTTAGCTAACCAAAACCACATTTTCCTTAGAATTAAACTTAATTAATCTATCAAATTTAAAAATTAATCTAGCAAAAAGCAAACAAATCTGCTCAGAATCATTTTTACTCTTCTCTTCCCCCCTCATTTTCCATGAAATTATTTGCTTTTCCTCTCTTTCTATTTGAGCCAGTTTTAAGGAACTTCTGCCCTTCCCTACAATAAAACAGGGCTTTGATAGTTGTATACAAATGATAGAAATGGAAATCTTAAAAAATCTATGTTCTATGCTTGGAAAATATCATTGTACATGTATTCATAGATGGTGATGTAACTGCCATTTTTATTCAGATGGCTCTGTATTTTATGTGCCTTATTTAACCCCTGGAGGAGGGGGAAAAAGATGTGGATTCAAGAGCCCAAATATTATTGAAACTCCAAATTATATAATTTCAGTGTAAAAGTTGCCTTATTGCATCCTAATTTAAAAAAAAGGCATTTAATGAATTAAATAAAAATAATTCTGCTCCCTGTAAAGCCCAAAGATTCACATCTCAAGAGGGAGCTCCAGGACTGATTTTACTAAGAGGAATAAATATTCCATTGATAGCGATTAATTAACTGTGGCAGCTCATCAGATATTTGTTACCTGAAGATGCTGACCTATTACAAAAATGATTTCTGGATTTCACAAAGAGATTCTCTCCAGGCTCCTGAGGATAACACAAGTGCCCAGTCAAGCTCTCAGTCCCACCTGATATTCTTACCCAGCATCTGCTAATCCTGCTATTTTCCAACTCTGAAAAAATATATGAAAATAGAGAAAAAAACCAACCAAACAAACAAAAAAGCATAGGGAAAAAATTAGACCAGCTGTTTTACAGTCCTTAAATCTTAGATTTACATTCAATCCTGTATTATTTTATGTAAATTGTTTTGCTAGCGCTAGCCAGTATGAGTCAGAACCTCAAATCCTGCACTTCGAGGAAGCCCAGATATGAATTTCAGATTTACTTGTAGCTATTAGCTGTAAATTACTGTTCACAAATTATAAACTGACTTCCCACAGGCATTCAAGGCATTCTGCAGGATCCAGGAGATGAACATGACAGAGTTCCTTGATGAGGATAATGTTTCCTGTAAACCATGGTCCTCCACCACAAAAAGTCTTTCCTGAAAGCTTTTCCTACATTTGGTTTTCATCTTCCAAATCACTGCAGCATCAGCTGCCATAAGTGGGTTTAATTCATAACTACATTTCAAGGCTAAATCCACAGCCCCTCTATCAGAGGTCAAAAACCTTGATCTGATTCTTCATCTTTGGTGAACTTCCTTCCAAGGATGCTGTCTGCTATGCTCAGCTCCAAGAGCCCTAGATTTGTTCAAACACACATGCTGTTGGGACAAGCATGAGGGGATTTAGCCAATCCTTCAGCAGAAACCCCAGGGCAGAGAATTTGTTCTTACCACTGGCATCACGTCTGTCACTGGCTGTCAAGTCAAAATAAACACTTCCCTCTGAATCCTGGGAAGAGCTGCTGGTGTGAGAGAACTAACAAGCCCAGTGGAAAGCAGATAACTGTCACTGGACTTTGCTTTGGGCTAGTTCAGCTCCAGAGAGGGATGCCAAGGGCTGTGCTTGCAGCTACTGCATGACTTTGTTGTGATTTTACACAACAAACATCAAGAATAACCATTTCCCAGGAAACACTGCAACATGAAGGAGCACTTATTCTCCTGACTTTCAATAAGAGTTTTGGTTTTTTTGTTGTTTTTTTTCCCCTCTTAGTAAATCAAATGCTGCTGGAAAGCTTAATTGTCTCTACAAAAAAGCAAGAAGGTGAGAATTAACACTAGTGGGTCATTTAGTCTGAGTATTCAAATCAGGCAGACAACTGGTCCCAGCCAAGCCCTCTGCCAATGCCTGTGCTGGGACTGGTGCTGGACTCATGGAGAGCATGCCAGCTCCCTGGATCAGAGGAAATCAAGCATTCCTAAATGATTTTGTTCTTTTGTACAGACAAGCATGGAAGTGAGGACAGGACCACAATGTCCTGCTGAAAGCTTGGCCTCATCCCCATTGCAAAACAATTCCTTCCCAGCCCAAAGGAAAATGAAATCCAAGACTGTGAGTCCCAAACTGAGAATGGGAGCCCTTATCCATAGCATCTTATCATTTTGCTGAGCATGGTGGCTTTTTAAAAATAAAAATAAAAAAAAAATCCAAATATATCATCTGGCCAACCCTGGTCCCTCTGCCATAATTACACAGCCAGGCTTAAACACTTGGAGCTTACAAATTCACTACTCTCAAAGGGAATGATGCATGGATCAACCACCCTTCTCTAAAGCACTGTGGGAAAGCTGTCAGCTCAGGGATGAAGAGAAATCTGATTTTGCACCCACACAACAGGCAGAAACTGCACTAGCTGTGCTTCTGCAAAGGTCTGCTACCAGGGCACCGATAATTTATACCCTGTCAAACATCTCCTTCAGCTTCTGATGAAGAAGACAGGTTTATGCCAACAGGATCACAGCCACAGAAACATATCCATTTCCTAGTTTTCCCATTTTCCTGGGCTTTTATTGCTATGAGTGACAGTGAAGCACAGGAGCAGAGCCCTTGACATTTCTGGCTGTTATTAACCTGACACTCCAGCTAAAGAGATGGAAAACTCCCTTGATTTACATTTGGAGAGCAGAGCCTTGCTTTACAGAAAGATTTTCTTTTCTTTTTTCCCCATAGAAAAGCTTCCCACTCAAGGGCCAACATCTCTCCATCCAAACATGACTTCCAGTTGGCGCTGCAAACAGATCACTCTGAGCAGCAGCCCTTGTGACAGGGTGTCAATCCTGGTGTCAAACCCACACTGAGGGCAGTGAGCTCCCCAGGATTCCTCAGGATACACAGCATTTTGGCTGGAATTAAATAGCATCCAAGCAGGAGACTCTGTGTGCCACTTAGCTGCTAAGAGCAGGATACCACTGGGACAAGAACTGAACTGTCAGTTCATTTCCAGAGTGGAAAAATGTATGTTCCAACCCATTGATACAGATTTGAACATGGCTTGGCAGCTCAGAGTGACAGATCAATTCCAGGCAGCTCCAAGAGTGAACAGTCATTGGGCACCCCACCAAAGAACAATCCTCACACTTTACACCCTGGTGTTCACAGCAGGTCCAAAGCCATCAGAAAAGTATTGTTAGAGGAGAGCAAAAAGTGGCAGAAGTTACTCAAGTGAGGCCCCACATGCAACTTTTTGGCAAGATCATAAGGAATTACCTCCAGATCCCCTTTGGTAATGGATTCTTCCTCCACACGGAACTGCAAGTCCTCCACTTTCCTGGGGAGGGGAGGGCACACAAAGAGCAATCAGAACACTCAGCTCAGCACCCTCTGTCTAAGCAGCCATTCCACATCAGCCTGTTCACTACTAATCAAGTTTTATGGATTACTGCAACCATCAATGGAGAGGTCATTACCAACAAATGGAAAAGCTGCCCAAAAACTATTGATAAGCTTTTTGTGTTCTACAACCACCCACCCAATGTTAAAAAATCATGTCATGGCCTCAGAATCACAGTCTGAGAGGAGAGGGACACAGACCACCTTTGGATACCAACAGCTCAGCAGAAACTGAGCAGCAAGCCCCATGGAGCAGGACAGTGACAAGCAGCTTTCCACACACAAACATGATATTTTAGCAAGGTACATCTCCTCAGACACAGAACTACTGTTCTCTGACACAGGATCCTGAGAACAAGCAAAGCACAACAAGGTTTCACTGGATTATTTAAACCTTATCATCCTGCAGCTGAGCACTGGGCAATTCCTGTGCCAAATGCACGGGGTCCTTACAAAATATTCCAAGGGAATTGGATCCTCTGCCTCCTTGGCAGAGGGTGGGCAGTGTTTAATGTTTCCACAGTGTGGAAATTGTGAGCTACCCTGGCACACAGAAGAGCCTTCCCCAGAGATTGTACAGGCCAGTCATGCATAAATGCACATAAACCCCCACACATTAACACAGACATGCTGGGGAAACTCTTCTCTTTTGGAAGAGAGAAGTCAGTAACAGTAGAAAATAATTCAGTTTATGCTAGACTCATCCCTCTTTTTCTCTCTACTGATTAAAAAATAAAAAGACTGAGGATGTTTAGCTAGTAGCCAGATGTAAGGACTATAATTCTGTTACAGATAAAAATAGCTGTGAGTGTACATAACAAACTTCATAAACAAGCTTCCTTGTCTAAACCTCCTCTAATTAGAGGAGGGAGGCCTCTGTTGATATTTGGAGGAAATCTCAGCTCTCTTGGGTTAAAGAGCCTGCTGGAGCTGGGAAAGTCAGCTGCCTACCAGGACTATGGGGAAACATGCATGAAAGAACATTTCCTCCACAGGAGGGCCATCAGTCAATTTAAATCAGCACTGTTTTCAGTTATTTAATACACAGAAATGTTTTCCTATTCCCACTGAAGAGTTTAATTATATACATGGAGTATATAATCTGGACTCCAAGAATGACATGTAGCTCCTCACTCTTCTCCAGAGAGGAAATGATAACTGCACAGATGGGGGCCTCTGGGAGGTGGGGAGATGCTGAATCACACACTACACTAAGGTTGTACTCCAGCTTGGCTTCCCTTCCTCACAAAGAACATCCTCCAGATGAGCCCATCACAAATGGAGGGGAAGAAGCAAACCCAGGATGTACAGGAGGGTCTGTGATGGCCCAAGGTGCATGTGCCTGTTTATATCCAGTTTTTATTCCAAACTGTATCCTTAGGCCAAAACCACCTGTGGGCTCTATCTCTGTCCACACATGACTTCAGCTCCCTCACACTCCTGCCTTACCTCTTCTCCTCCTCCAGCTGGTTCAACAGCTCAATTTTCTCTTTCTGCATCCCATCCACCAAGGCTCGTGCTCGCTGGAGGTTTCCTTCTGCCTCTGTGACATACTGGAGCGAAAAACAAGCCCAAGACACAAAAGTTAGCCATGTCTGAAGGAGTACAAAGCTGTTTAAGAAAGGATCAGAACTAGGGAACAGAAAGTTTTGATGATCTGTTTCAGAGGATGGTGTGGTCAGAGCACATTTTCCAAAGAGTTTAGGATTTAGGGATCAAGGCATCAAAACCTGCTGTGTCTCCAGCAGCTGTACATGATCCATGCTTCAGTGCCTCTCTGACCTGACCCTTTTGGAGAATCCAGCTCTGATAAGAGTTAAGAACCTGAAGTCTGAAAAGTTCTGAAAATCTGGTGAGAGGTTGCCAGTGCAATTCAGCCCCAGTCATGAAGCAAGAGATATTTCAGACTTCTGTTAATTTATTTGTCACTGATAATTAGTGAGCGACACAATACACAAGAAGAATGTCAGCTTGCAGTTGATCTCTCAGTTTCTCCTGCATTTCTGACAGGCAGGGGTGATCCACCACAAAAACACACAGTGTCATCCCTGGTCCCAGGCTGTTCACCTGGCTTTATAAGCACAAGTAAAGAATTTAGGACAGCAGCAGATGTTGAAGAACCACATACTGACAAACAGCACAAATTCAACTCTCTAAAATATCCTCTGTATGTATAAATGCTTGTGCAAAAACAAACAAACACCAGCCTAATATGATCAGCCTGTTTTCCTTTCAGATTTCCTGCCTTCATTAATGTCATAAAAACTTCCTGTCTGGTGGGGAAGCAGTGGCATATGAACTGAGCTGATGTTCTCAGCACCACAAAATCACTGCAATGCAGTCACAGCCACAGCCAGATTCAGTGGCTGAGGGGAACAAATTTGCCTTCCACTTGCATTTCAGCATTGAAATGTATTGATCCACCAGACACAAACTGTCTACTGCCTCTTATCTGGCACAGCCCTTTTCCTGCTCCTGGCTCAGGGCAGAGACAGCACATGTGACACAAGGAGGGTGGACAAAGAGCCTCATAAAAGGCAGAAATTCAGAGCCCAAGTTTCACACAGTGGTAACAGGATGATCTGACACTTTCAGGGGATATCAAATATTCAGATATTTGAGAGCTGGTGATAAAAAGCCGTATCACCTCCTACCTGCTCGTGCTGGGCCTTCATGATTGCAATCTCCTTCTCCACCTCACAGATGTGGCTGGTGGCTTTGGCAACCTCTGCCCTCTCCAGGTCACGCTCTGCCAGCAGCTGCTCGATGTGCTGCTGCTTCTCCTTCAGTGCCTCCTGCAGGGCTGTGGTGCCTGAGATCTTGCGGGCGTACCGAGAGGAGGTCTCTGTCAGCTGGGAAAAGAGTTACAAACAGATGGGTAAAGCTGTGCCCTTCCCAGTCTAGAACAGCTGAAGTCCCCTGTTAAATGCTGCTCTCCTCATGATCATTTATCCAGCTGAACAGAGCTGCAGCTCCAGCTCTGGGCCCTATAGAGGAGGTTAAGTCTGAGAAACATCTGGACAATGCTCACAAGCTCAATTGCTCTTCTGCACTGCAATGTAAGTACCATTTCCCAAAGGACAAAACATGGGGTGGGAACTGGGTCAGGAAAAATTACCATGTATTGTACCATCTGCCTTCTTAGATATATTTTATTGATGGCCTGCACCGATGAAATCCCAAAAAGTGAGCTCAGCTGATCTCAAGTGGAGACCAGTATGGGGTTATTTGATCCATTTCCTGGAATGACTCTGCACCCTTGTCCCCAGCCAAGAGGGCTGTGGGTGTTCTGCAAGGACACCACAGCAGAGCCACAACTTTTAATAATATCACTCTCTGCTTTCTGCCTGCTTGAGCACCTGCCAAAACCCCAGGCATGTGACCCAGGACATTGTCACAGTCACAGTAGGAGCTTTGCACAGCTGGTCTGTGGAGCAGCATGACCATGTGAGACTGAAAACAGTGCCCTTTTTCTGCAAGGACCCCTTATAAACCTGCTCTTGATAGCAGAACTGAGATTTATCCCTCTGCAAACTGCACTTCAGGTTCTCAGTGGTCACAGATGCTCGGTGTCTCGGAGATGTGTCCATGGAAGGAGACAATCTGGGAGGCAACAGCATCCCACACTCCATTCCCCTCACGAATGGTGAAGGAGCAGCTGCACTGGAAGAAAACCCCAGCCCTCCCACTTAGTGAAGCTGGGTCACAAAGGCAGATTGAGGCTGCAGAGACCACGCAGGAGTCACTCACCAGCCCACTGCGGCTGGGCCTGCCCCCCACTGACGAGGCCACCGAGCTGACAGAGCTGATGGACGAGCTGCTGGGGCTGTGGGTCAGGGCTGACACTCCCATGGCCATCCTCTTGCTCTTCTTGGCCTTGGCAGGGCTGGTTGATGGGAACCCAATCCGGATCACCTTGTGGATGGGAGCAAAGAGGCCAAACTTGGGAGGGCACTGGAAGTACCTGGAACACAGGAGATGCACTGAGTGAGAAATGGCAGAGCAGCCATCTCACCCAAGCCTTGCAGAATGGCACTGCCAAGGAGCACAAACCCCCAGCCCACAGCTCATCCCTAGGTGCTTTGCTGTGGCATTGTTTCCTGGGTACAAGTAGTTGGATTATTCTCCTTTCCTACTCATAGTACTGCAATTTCCATGTTTGCATTTGTGCTGTTTTAGCAGGGACACCTCAGGTGACTGCCAAGCACTCGTTGCTGTGCCTCTTGATAAGATGCAAAGACACAGCTGGTAGCCTGGAGAGCTCATATCCCAGAACACAAACACAGCCACAGCACAAGCACTCCCTCCTCACCAACCAACCTTCCCAAAACTGTGTGTGCTCTTTACCCTGCTTTGAAGACAGTGATGCAGTAAAGATGCAGGGACATGTCAGAGGGTGGACAAGGCTCTGCTCTGTGGAGCTCAGCAATGAGACAAGAGGCCATGGGTAGGAAGTTCCAACTAAACATGAGGAAGAACTTCTTCCCTGTACAGTGACCAAGCTGCCCAGAGAGTTTCTGGAGTCTCCCACACTGGGGATACTCCAGAACCTTCTGGACACAATACCATGTGCTCAGGGATAATCCTTCCTGAACAGGAAGGTTGGGCTAGATGATCAACTGTGGTCCCTTCCAACCTGATCCACCCTGTGACTCTGTCAAATAAAAAGATCTGAATCACACAGTTTTATATAAATGTTCCACAGTGTAAAAATCTTTCCTACCCAACCAGGAGAAAACCACAGCTCAAACCTTTGAAGCTAAAATTACCATTATAGCAAACTCCAGTGTGTGGCACCTCCTTTGGGTGGCAGAGAAGCTGTTTCCTATGCAAACAAACTTGGAAAGATGGAAAAGGGAGGATCAGATAATTACAGTGCATGGTCTCTTCCACAACTGCAGTGAGCCCAATGATTCTGTCTCTCCAGAGCCCTCTTCCAGAATAAAAATGAGCCACAACTCAGTGTCACACCCTGGAAACTCCTCCAGGGCCTTGGCTGACCAGCATAAACCAAGGTTCATTTGCTGCTGGCCAGCTGCACTGCAGCAAGATCATCTCCAGCACTGTGTCCCCTATTTCAGGGGAGCAGCCAACCCAAAAACTCCTGAAAGAGCTTTCTCATAGGCTTCCCAGCAAGAACAGAGCTAAATACTGGCTCATAAAACAATCTGCCCTATGTTAATATGAAAAAACAGGTTCTAATGACTGAATGACACAAGTCCAGATTTACTAGCACAAGTTTTCTCTCTCTCCAGATGTGAGCAGCTGTTTCCCCAACTCCCTTTTATTTTTAAGTGCTGGCAGCCATACAGCTGTGTCACAGGCAGACCCCTGTGTGCTTGGGAGGCCAGGGAACAGCCTGATCTCCAGCCAGATGAGAATAAATTAATTTTTAAACATCAGCTCAGATCTGTTTTTTTCTATAACAAACTTTAAACAACCCCTCAATAGCCCCAAATCTCTCAGCCTCCTCAACTTCCTGCCAACACAGGGTTTGGAAAACCAACCACACCACAGGCTGACCTCTTGCAAACCTGCCAAAGCCCTGCTCAGCATCATTTTCCCAAACTGCAGCAGGTACAGACAGGCCAACAGCCCCTTCCACAGCTCTGCCTGGTGTAAGCACACACTAGTACTCACGGCTGCACAACAATCTCAAATGTTAATTCCCTTAAAAGCCTCTGACAGCTCTTAGCAAGTTCAAACTTGCATCACTATGTCTGTCCATTTTCTTTCAGTCCAGACTGAAAGTGGTTGCAATTAACTTTTATAATTCAGAAGCAGGAATTGGGTCCAAACCACTTGGCAGAAAAAAAAAATCTGCATGAAAACCAAGAGCTGCTCTCACTGAGTGTGGAAAAGCTCTGTACTCTCATTACAGAGAGGAAACAGGGCAGAAAAGTGGTGGTGTGATGGCAATGCAAACTGCAGGTGGAAAGCAGCACAGGAAATGTTGAAATAGATGGAAAAACCTTCAATGTCCAAGGCTGGCAAACAATGCACAAGTAAAAGGTCTGGGCAGTTTAGTGAGCAACGACTCTGACTGGAGCAGAGAGAGAAGGGAGAACAGTAAAATATGCAGGTAACATTTAAATTACTAGAGAAGAGTACATGGAACCTGCTTGGCTTCGTGGAATTGACACCAAACCACACCAGCACCTCTGCAGCCTCCTGTGATACAGGAAAGCAGATGCAGCAAACCTCAGTGCAAACCAGCACCATCTGAGGTACACAGGGGCTCCCACAGGACATCCTGTCCCCTGGGCCACTGCTCCTGATCCACAGCCTGCAGGCAGCTTCCACTGAGGAGCCACAGCTGCAGGGAAAGCCCAGCCCTGGGGCTGGGAGCCCTTGATGCACACCCACACCTGAACCTGCAGGAAAATCAGTGACCCACCACAAATTTCAGCCAATTCACCAACTCCAATGGAGCTGCCTATGACACCAAAGGTGGACAATGTCACCAAAGCTCCATGCTACCTCTGCTGCTTCCACCAGCCTCAGTGTCTTGTGCTGCAGTTTTGGCTTCACTCTCCTCCTGCAGCTGCAGCAGGCAGTGCTGGGCTTGCTGGCCAGGCCAGGAATGCTCACTAGATGGCAACCATCACCAAAGCACAGGCTCCAGAGTCCTGGGCAGCCTCTGCCCAGGCTGATCCACATCAGGACAGCCTCAACAACTCCATGGTGCCACAGCAAACAGGGAACACTGACTGAGGGGTGCCTACATGCACCAAGGGAGTTGGTTTCACTATGTTAGCTTCTCCAAACCACTGCTGTTGAAATGGGGACAAGAAAATGCAAGAAAATCAAAGGGCTGGATGAAGGACAGACATGGACAATGCTGCAGCCTTGCTCTAAACAGTGTGAAACAAAGGAAAAGCCTTTGCAGACAGGGCACACACCAGAACTAAGTGTGCCCAGGTGAGATGCAGCAGTTTCAGAGACAGATGACTTCCAAAAGTTGGATTTTCAGAACACAGCAACAGTGTTAAGAGGATGACAGGCAGACAGCACTACACTCACATCAGCCTTTCACACTTCCACATGCACAGAGACAATAATTTCTGAGCAAGATTAATCTTCCAGATAGTTTGAATTGCATGATAAAGAAAGCAGGAACTTGCATTCACTCCATGATTTATTCTCTACCATCCTGGTTCTTTTATTTTGAGAACAGGCTGAAACTCAGCCATCTGCTGCCAATCATTCACTGCATTCTTGCCCTGACATTAACAAGACAGCTTTTCTCTTCATTTAAATGAAAGCACATGGCTGCTGGACACAACAAGGCTGACCCAAGATAAGGAACCTTTATTACAGAACCTGAGATCTAACAAGGCAGGAACTCTCAGCTCTTCAGTTTCAAAGTATAGGTTGGACTGGGTGATATCAAAGGTCTTTTCCAATCTAGTAATTCAGTGAAAGATAAATCTCACCTCTAAAGCCAGACTGCAATCAGAAGCTCCAAGTAACCAACAGTATTTCCCACTTAAGGAACTTGTGCAGAACAAGGAATAGTTGTACCTGTATTTGAAGCAGCATCAAAGAGCTGCTGTGTAAATCAGATTTAACACCAAGCTCAGGATCCAAGGCCTGGGTCATTCTGTTAACTAAATTCCACATGGACAGAAGGAGCTTTCCAGCAAGCCTGGGAGATGTCTCTGCCTAGTTTTATAGGTACTAACAAGGTATTTTTTGGAAAAGAAAAGAGTGGAGGTGCCTAAGGAGTCAGAGGTGGTAAGATCAACCAGCAGACACCTATCACATTACAGAATTAGTACAAGAACACAAAACAACCAACTGTTCTTTCAGTTCTCTGGAAATTTGTTCCCAGAAAGAACAAAATAAAACATTAAGGTGAGGAGAAAAGAAAGTAAAATCTTTGTCTTGTAGTTCTGACAGGGTGACTTACAGCACAAGAAGAAAGTTTATGACAGAAATGTGTGGTAGAAAGTAGAGTTAATACAATTAACAGAATCAATTTCTAGCAAATATTAAATCCCACTGTAAGTTATCTTCTCTCCCTACTTCCTCCTGTTTCCTGAAACCATTCAGGTTGCTCCTTCACAGAAGTTATCTGATCCTGCTTTAAAAGAGCCCAGTGATGAGGTTTGTATTGATCTCCCTGCAAGGCTACACAAAAGCCCAAGAGACTCAAAATTGAACTTTTCCTCTCAGCCCACAATGCCCAACCAAACACAGCCCCAACTCTCCTGCCAGCTCTGATGGCATTTCCCCCCAGACACCCCAGGAGGTGTGCAGGACCTGGGCTGGGGCTCAGAGCACTCAGTACCTGGTACCAGCAACTGCCCCATCATTCTTGCCCAGGGGCTCATCCAGCTCCACTCCACACCACTCTCCTTTGGCAAAATCCGTCTCTCCCACGTAGCGCACCACTCCTGTCTTCGTCCCACCGACCTGCCAGAGAGAAGATGCTGAGGATTAGAGGTGGCAGCACCAGCACTGACACAAGGGGACTGCAGCTGCTATCTGTATTTTCTGTTTCAGATCTATGAAATCAGCAGGCAGTTCTCACACCAAGCTCTCCCAGCACTGAAGTTGTCTTTCCAGTAACTACAAAGTGATTTTGAGACTGCCTGCCTGGAAGGTATCAGAGTAAATATAATGAAAACATATTTCAAAGTGTTGATTTACCAAAATATGAATATTGGTCTAACACCAATACTCAACTGTGACGGACAAAAGACTTTTTAACCATTTAAAGTTAGGAAGTGTCTGTTTATCCAGCGCTGGGCAGCAGCTTGGGGTAGCCCCCAGTATGCACTGCTAAATTACACGTGGTCACAAAGTCTATTGACAAAAGGTTCAAACAAATACATATTCATAATACCAGCCACTCCCATTCCTTACTTCCTATGGTACTTAGCTTGAATGGCTATTAAGCATTCGTGGTTGGCTTCTTGAATTAAGTCTGGGGTCGTTTTTGTGGGGAGGAGTCTTAAAAGGAGGAAGTAAGGTGAGTCTTCCTCACTCTGAACTCTCAACCTTTTCTATTAATGACAATACAAATGGCTTTTGGGGAAACTCCAATTTTGCAAAGAATGAGTTTCTGGTTGCCATTGTTTGTGTTCTTTGAGCCTACTTACTAGTTTCATTCATTCCTATTATTGCAAGCACAGCTGAGTAAACATAAATTGACAGGCAATCAATTATTTCAGTTTCAGGTAACTATCTCAAGCCCAGTTTCTCCTAACTTTTAACTAAAATCCTAATTTCTTTAAGATTAGTGTTTCAGTGTCAACTAATTGCACCAAGTTACTTGTGAGGCCACAAAGAGTTTAAGCCCTGCAGGCACAGCTCATACCTGCCCTGACCATGCACTGACAGGTTTTCACCTACAGTTTTGGGCAGTACTGAGACCTGACAGCCAGAGGACAGCTGAGCCAGGAAAGGATTCATTGCTCCTCAGCTTGCTCCCAGGATGTAGAAATTGCTCAAAATAGAGTTGTTCCACTTTTATCTACACTTCCTACAGCAATTCACAGTGCTGACAAACTGCATGGGAGTGGGGCTCAGCTCACTGCCAGGCGTCCTCCAGCACAGGTTTCTTCCCCCACCATGGAGAAATAAGAATAAATCACACCTTTTCCTCCTGAATTTACACTCAAAGTTCTCAAAGTTTGCAGCTTACTGAGGAGACTCAAGGAGGGAAGTCAGGAACCCTGGAAGCTGTTTTGATCACTGCTCCAAGAGCATGTGGCACTGAACAGCAGCTCACTAAAGACTCCCACTTAGACACTTGGGCTGAGAAAAGGAAGATGGAAAAGAAGGAAGGTTCTAAAGGTTCATACTCCAAGTAAATCAGCATATGATCCAAGCCTTTTTAGCCTATCTCTGCTAATGCCTAAATTCAAGGAAGAAAGCTTAAAAATAAGTTTAAAATTAAATTTGCAGCTTCATCCTGAATGACTTGCATTTTTTAATTTTCTTAATACTAAATTGAATATAAAAAGGTATCAACAGAGTATTATTTTCCTACAGAAAACAGTGAGAACCAAATGCAGAAATCTCTGGGTTTGTGTATTCCAGAGTGGGAATAATAGATTTACCAATTCTAACTCCCTAAAAAATTGCTTATCCAAAGTTAAAAAAAGAGTTTTCTCAGACTAAAAATAGCTGCACCTTTGTGAACTAAACAGCACAGTTCTGAAGTGTGGGTCCTACCTCAAGTCCTGGGAGGCTGCAGCATAGAGCTTCAGTTAGTCCTCTGTAATTTCTCCAACTAGGGATTCAAAGCACTGCTCCTTGTGGAAGAAAATCTTTGGGGATGCTCTCTTTGCTACAGGACAGAGTAAAATATTTGCCAGCAGGGAAAGGAGCATAAAAAAACTTTCTAACTCTATGCTGTGCCCAGGAGTAAAAAGCCAATTCAATTTCAGTATTAGATACTTGGCAAGTTACTGATTTGAACAGTGAATTCTTTACCTAACACTCACTGTTAAATGCCAGTCCCTATTTTGATTTATTTGAGTTTATAGCAATTTAGCCTCTTAATATTAATGCAATGATTCAATGCCACTCTAATACATTTCTTCAGCTGCAAGTTGAACTCAATATAAGTGTAATTAATCTTAATGTCATTCATAGGAACTCACCATTGCTAATATGCAATTTTACTTTTATTGTTTTAATCCAGTGTTGAGTCAGGTATTTCCTTTACCAAGCCATCTGACCCTGGCAGAGTCTCATGCAAGCCTTAAAAAACCAATGAGCTCCTCCATCAGTGTGACCACGGCATCTACTGAGGGTCCCACTCTTCCAGCCACACACAGGAGCACTCACTTACGTCCCATCACTATTATCTATTTGAGAAAGCTGTTTTCAACCAAGAGGGTAAAAAAATAGCCCTACTGACCTGATACACATATTATTTATCATGTATTATTTCTGCCAACACCAAAATTGGGCAGCAAAAAGCCCCATGTCAGAGAGGACTCTAAGCACAGAGCAGGTCTAAAACTCCCCTGCTTACCCACATGATTCCCTCTTCCAGAGGTGTGTGTTCTATTTTCACTTCCCATTATTCTGCCATCCTCAGAGTGTGTTTTTCTCTCTGTAAAGCACACCCTGATATAGAGCATCATGTTCTCCCCCAGGCCAGGGCAGACACAGCTGCTCTCCAAGAGCCTGGGCTCCCCAGGGTGCATCTGGCAGTGCAGTCAGGAGCCAAGATCAGGCTGTCACACCTGCATGCCAGTGCTTGAGCCTCTTGTTGAATCTCCCATCTTTTGGCAGGCATGCAAAAACTCTGATGGATGGAGAGCCCAGAAAATTCACCCACCTCAGACATGCAGATTTGTTCAGCTAATGCTGCTAAAATAAATAATGCTTTGAAGAAGCCAGTCAGCAGGTTGTGCCTGTGTAGGAAATGGTCTCATCAGAACAGAATGTTTGATTCTATCAGACCCTTCAATAAATCAGAGGTATCACCTTGGGAGAGGACACAAGGCAGCCAGGAAAGTTAGTAATGGCATGGCATAACCCATGGGAGCTCACAGCCATCCCTCCTGCCCATTCTGGCTTGGATACCACTGTCTGTAATCCAGATGTTGGCTTGGATACCACTGGCTGTAATCCAGATGTGAACAGCAGCTGAGCAGGGATGGCTGCTATGGCATGGAGACCTGAGGATTGCAACCCAGAACATCCCAGCCTGATGCTGCCATCAGTGCCACTCCAAGTCATGAACTCCTTGCAGGGAACTCGTCTGCATCTCTAGTGACACTAGATTTTTGTTTTGGAGATTCTTTTGACCAGTGTCAATGCTAAGTTTCTCCTTTTCATTCCAGTGTAAAAGCATTAATGGTTAAGTTTAAACAAGCTTGTGGCAGCCCTTCCTCTTCAGCTGGAGTTGAGCAGCCTGTGAGCCACACACCTTGGAGCTCCTGGAATATTCAGCTCCAGACTGAAGGACTCTGCCCCCTTTTTTATGCCTTTGAGCAAAGACTATCTTAGTAGTTTCAAGTAGTTTCCTAGTAGTTTCAAGGGATGGGCTTTACCTTCACAACAAAATGAAGCCACGGATATTTAGCAGGTCTGCATCTACTGCTGAGTCAGAGCAGCACCATGCAGTCATGGAAAACATCTACACACCTTCCCTGCTCGTTGTAGTATCACTGACATCACATTTTACTATGCTTTTCCCAGCAAAATGACAAAATGGGATCCAGACCAGTACCCCAGGGCTGAAAATGCTAACCCTTCCTGACACTGTGTTCAACAGAGCTAACATGTCATTTAAAATATTTACCAAATTAGCAGCAGGACAATCTCAGTGTGGCTGCTGTGAGTAACATTCCTCCAGCCTATGTTTGCTCTTTGCTCCTCATGGCCCTGCTCACCCACAGCAGTTTCTTGCTCCAAGCAAGAACCTCTTGGGAGCTGCCCTCACCCTCTGGCCTGTGGGCATTGCTCTGCCTACAACACACTCTCATACTGCTCAGGGAGAAAAATAAAATTCTCTGTGTCTTTCATGTCAACAGGGACTGTCCCCAACCATGTCACACACATTCAGGGGTCAGCAATGGCTGAGGCACCTGCCTGGTCCTATTCCCAAGCAGAAATCCAGAGATAACACTCCCCTTTCTGTTTAACATTCTAATTGACCCATTTAAATTGATTTTCAAAGCATTTCCATAAGACAGGGCTGCTGACCAGAGGGTGGAGGTGGGAACACCAGTTGCCCACACTCTGGTGTGCCTGCCCTGCAGGGCTCCTGTGTCCCAACAAAGCCCTGAGCCTCCCCTGCTGCTCACCTGTGGAAAGAGGAAGGGGGCAGGGGAAAAGAGCACACACAGGACACTTGCTCACACTCTGAAGACCTTCAAGTACTTTTTGTGTGCTGCACATCAGCTTATCCCCCTCTGTTATGGGATGATGCCAACAAGAACCTGGTAATCACCTTTGCTGGCTGGTTCTGGTTTGAGCTGTCCCTGCAGGCGCTATCCAGACTGTAAACTGCAGCAACCATCCTGGGGATAAATGGCTGGGTTTATTTCCCCCTCCCCATACTCATGCACCCACTAAAGGATTCTATTTCCACCTAAGCTGAGAGAGGCAGGAGCTGTGTTTTCCCATCATACACAGTTCAGCTCTTCCAAACACTGAAAACCACTGTCCAATAATATTTGATTTACAGGGGGTGCTTTTGGCAAAGGCACAGGCTGTGGGTCCAGCTGCTACAGATCACCTGAAATAATGACCTGGAAATGCAAGGGGGTGAAAGTGTGAACCTATGGGAGATGTGGCCATCACATCCTGGGGCTGTGTCCCTGCACAGCCAGAGCCAGTGTGCAGCAGCTGGTGAAAGGTACAGAACTGACCTGTGGTCAGGTTTATCTGTAAACACAACTCACCTCCACGTGCCATCAGCAGCTTTATCTGATCAGATAAACACCATCTGAGAATGCCAGAACTGGCTTTTAGGGTAAGGGGAGAAACAGACAGCCAGTAATTACAGGCCAGCCCTCTGTATGTGAAGCTACAGGAATTTTTATAGTTTCTTTCCATCCAACCACTTATCTTTGTGCCTACCCATCCCCACAGCACAAGTCAGCATTGCACAGCAGTGAGTCTGACAGCACTGCTGATGCAAGGCATTTCTGTGCATTTATCTGTCAGGCACCAGTGAGAAAATAATATCCTAGGGAGGTGGTGAAAGAGGAAAGCCTGGAATTACAGCATCCCCTCCTGGGGCTGTCTCCAATACCAAGCCTGCCCATGTCAGTAACACAGTGTGCTCCAGCACAGCCCACTTACATCTCCTCTTTAACCACAGATACTGCACCCAGCAGACCAGGCCCAGGCAGTGTCTCAGCCCAAATGAAGGGCTAGGAGTGTGTGCACAAAGAGCCTCCAAGGGTTAATGTGGCAGCAGGGCAGGGCAGTTGCTTTGGGCTATTTATTTCCCTCTTTATTTCACTGCATGGAAAATGGATGGTTTCTATGAAACCATCTTTTACTCCACAGAAATGGGATAGAAGGGACCTTAAAGTTCCTCTTGTTCCACTCCCTGCCATGGGCAGGGACCCCCTCCACTACCCCAGGTTGCTCCAAGCCCCATGCAACCTTCCAGGGATGGACAGCCACAACTTTTCTGAACCTGTGCCAGGGCCTCACCACCCTCACCAGGAAGGTGAGGTATTATTAGGTAATATTAGGTATTTCCTAATATTAAAACTAACACTACTCTGCCAGTTTGAAGCCATTTCCCCTTATCCTGACACTACACACTCCTGTAAAAAGGCCCTTTCCAGCAACAATCTTCTATAGAAAGTAAAGAGGTCTGACTAGGAGTCCTAGATGTTTTCTTGTCCCTTGAATCCTGTAAACAGCTGAACATTTCCCAGTGCCTGTCCCAAACTTCCACAGGGACAGAGTTCCATCATTCCCACTGTCATTCTGCTACACTCTCTAGTGACAGCACAGCAATTGCTGATCTAAAGGATGCAGCTCTAATCAGGCAGTGGAATACCAAGAATCCTGACTTGATAGATCTACAGAATGGGATCCTTCCTTCTTTTCAGTCTGATTAGCAATAAGGGAATATGCCTGGTGATAGTTTGTCTGAAAAAGGCCACACAGGAGCATTGCTGCACCTCTAGGATTCCACAAACTGAGAGAGCTCCAGTGGTTAACCAGGAACATAAAGAGCAGGAATCCTTCCTCTGTGACACCTTGTGTGCCTTTCCAGCAGCAAGGCTTCAGTCTCAGGCACTGAAATAGCTCAGGGATTCTGGCAGCAGAGCACTGAGCTGTCTCTGCCCAAGGAGAAGGGCTTAGGCTGCAATTCTCCTGCCCAGGGAGCTTCTCAGGAAATGATTTCTCACTCAGGAGGTTCAGTGCTTTGTGCAGCTCAGGGCTGTGGCAGGGACATGTGGGGGGACACTGAAGAAAGAACTTGATTAGTTTATTCATGAGTGCTTTCCCTCATCTGCCAGGAGCTGCAACACACTGCAGGCACAGACAGCTCTCAGCAGACAGACAGGATGATGAAAGCCACACACTCAGGGGGAAGGCCAGCATCCATTTCCAGCACAGCCACACAGCCCTGCCCAGCTCAGCTGCTGCTGCATTGATGCTCCTGGGAGTGCTGCTGCTCCAGCATTTGCACTGCCTTTGAAGATCTGCAAGTTCCAGCAAAATCACACACCTGGAATCCTGGTATCTGGGGCAATACCCCTCAGCAACTGAGCCAGCCACTGGGATATAACCTGGCCATTAAACCTGGCCCTTATCTTATTTATTACTCCCTTTCAAAGCTGAAGTGCACTGTATTTTCCAGTTAGGAAATCCAAGCATGGCTGAAGGGCAGAATACCTATTCTAAGATGAATTGTTTTGTTTAAATTGTTTTTTATTTAGGCTGATATATAATAAAACCACCTACTTCCCCTACCTCTTCAGAAAGCAATGGTATCTAAGGGGGAATGAGTTCAGCTGCTAAGAAGGCCTCTCCACAAAGAATGCAAAATACATTTTCTTAGGCAAAAAACCAAGCAGAAATTCCTCCCAGGCAGAAAATGCTCCACTGCTCTGTTTCCATCCCTTCTTTCCCTGCAGAAAGGCAATAAGCCAGCCTCACATTAACAGAACTTCAGCAATTATCCCATTTTGGGAGCTTCACTGTCACTAAAGCAAAGGTTAATTTATTTGCCAGACTTCAAGAGATGAGTTCTACACTGTTAGGGTGGATTTTTCATCTCTTTAATGCAATTTTTACATCTCTGGGAAAAAGTCTGAGTGCCAAAGGCAAATATTATCTAACTCTTCTAATGGAAAGCTTCTAATGGAAAGCTGAAAGTCACTTTCTGCAACTGCTGGAGAGTCAGAGAGGGTCTTGCAACAAAGCAACTGAAAAGCAAAAATGTCTTCAAGCTATAATGGACTTTAATGAAGTGAAAGAAAGGCACCAGCAGGAAATGGCCAGGCTGCAGAGAGCCAGGTGTCCATCTGGCCAACCTGCAAGGGTCCCCTGCAACCTTGTGCTCCATCAGCACTAAAAACATCTCCTCCCTCTTTTGAAAAGCCTTTGGTGGATCCCATACATCTAAAAGCCACTCTCAAATAAAAATATACTCTTTCAGAAAAGCAAACACTAATAGTAATAAAGACAACCAAAACTGTACCAGTCCATAGAGGATGAGCAAAGATTTGCTCAAGGAATTTGAGGGAACTCAGGTTAATTAAAAAATATTGTTTATGTATTCTAATACTGCCCATAAATAAAAGCTGTCAAGCCAAGCACATGTGAATGGACCGTAACAGCAAATTATTTCTTCTTGTTATTATCTGTTCTTTTCCTGGATCTCTATGACTGTGTGCAAACAATTCCTGATGTTTGCTGAGCTGAGCATTCCTGCTAGAACCAGTGAGAGACTAAGCTTAATCCAGGCTCACTCTTTTGGAGCTAGTTATTACACTGACAAGTCACAGCACAAACTTTATCCAATAACATCTGAGGTGGATAGATTAGCAGGCAGGGAGGGCAGGCTTTTAAGGAATGCACCCTCATTGAAAACAAATTAAAAACCCAAACCATTCCCAAAACACAGCTCATCAGAAGCCTGGGGAGAGATGCTCCCAGGTTGTAGCTGTGGCTATACCAGAATTCATTCTTGGTCCCCACTGGGTGAGCAGACTGTTCAGGGAGCAGGTCCTGTCTCAGAGAACTCATGGACAGGAGAAGAAAGGGGTAAAACAAGTCTGGAGAACATCATTCCATTGCCTGCCTGCTTCAGGAAGAACACAGCCAGGTTTACCATAGATTTTATATTTAGCAGTTTGCCTTCTAATGACTCCTGCTTCTAAAATCCTAAGTTCTCACCTGAACACTCCCTACAAGAGATAGAGCAGAAAATGGGAGCAAATAAACTCATCCAAAGAGGACAGAGGCTCAGGTTCATTTTTCCCCACATGAAGCATCAATGCCTGTGCAAACAGAGAATGGTGCTGCCACCTCTCCCTGCCCACCCTGCCCTGGGACTGCAAGGATGGGGAGGGATGAGAGGCCAACTCTTCTGAAATCAGGAAGCAGACAGACCCTTGAGCAAGTGTCAGCTCCTGTGCACATTTTGGGGAAAATTTGAGAAAATGAAACTCTCTCAACTCTACAAACCTACATATTCACACTAGGTTTACTAGGCATCATCCAGTGAGGACAAGCAGAACCAACCTTCACTCCTCTGAAAATAACCAACTTTAGATTGTTTATATTTTATATAACTAAAATAAAAACTACTGGACAACCCAACACTAGTTCCAAAAGGACATTTGAGACTGGCTCTGACAGTCCCTGGGCACTGTGGAGCCAGTTCTACCAAACAGCTGCCATTAAACAGATGTGCAGTCTGTCTGCCCTCCCCACAGCCACTGCTGCTACTGGAACCAGTATGAAGGCATCCAGGAGCACATGGGTAACTTTAAATGGCATTCAGATTATCCACAATGTACAAAGACTGATCCCTCTGCAACCTGTCATGGCTGTTGGTCAGACCCACCTTTACCTTTTAGATTCAGAGATATCACTGCAGATCTGCTCAAATGCTTGGCTCTTCCAATATTCGATATCACACACATTAACAAATCTAAACTCTCTTACAGAGCTGCAGGACAGAACCTTGTCTTCCTGTCTTTGATATCATTCTTTCCCTTCTCCATCTCCTTTGCTACGTCACAAATTGCAAACTAGGTTGCCAACTTCCAGTACCCATTCCTTGTACAAGCTTGGCATTTTGGCTTAGTCATCAGGCAGTCTATTCCAAATAATGAAAATATCAACAGAAATCATATGAGGATAACTCATCCATTACAACCTCTCCCAAAGCCCTGCCATTTTCTAAAAACTACTGGAAGTTCCTTTCTGTACAGGAAAGGACTTTGTGTCACATCTTACATAAGAAAACTGAACCACGAGAAAGAGTGAGCAGCAGCAGAGATTCTTGCAAGTCCTTTCAGACTGTGTACAGCCACATGCAACAAGACACTGCAGCAAATTCCCTGAAAGCCCAAATAAATCACTCCATTATGGAGTACCACAAGATTAGAACATAATAAATGATTGTGTTTCTATTTCCCTCATATTTCAGTTGCTCTCTCTCTGGCATCTTCCTACAGTTCAGGACTTGTCCAATACAAGAAGTACTTTGGAACACACACACCAATGTGAAAGAGAGACATGTCCAGAAGACAGAGCATCCCAAATAACAGCATAGACCACACATCACCACCAACCCCATTCTCCTTCTGTCTCATCCTGAAGCTGACCAGTAACACTCAGCAGGGGGACAAACCCTTGTCTTTGCCATTGCAGGGGGACCCCACACTGCACTCACCAGCACACGATCTCCGAGCCGCAGGTCCTTCTCCCCTTTTTTCACGGAGCCGCTGTCCGAGAGGTTGGATCCGGACTCGTTGCCCGTTTTCATGGCGCTGTTCAGGACGCTCTCCCTCAGCGGGATCACACGGCTGGACAGGGGTGGTGTGGCTGTTCCAGAGTGCAGTGACAAGTTCTGAGCTGTCAGCGAGTCCACGGAGGGGGCGTCACTCCCCGAGCCCTCGGCCACCGGCTGCCGCGTCAGCTTGGATGGTCGCGTAAAAATCCCCTGCAGCGGCTGGCACTCGAAGTAGCGCACTCCTCCGACAGAGCCGTCATTCTTACCCACAGGCTCATCCAGAACAACCCCTGCCCACTGGCCTGGAGCAAACTGCGTCTCCCCAAGGTACTGGATCACGCCTGGCTTCACTCCGTTCACCCAGACGCGCTCGCCCACCACGAAGTCTCCCAGGAAATCATCGCCCACCTCAGCAACCTTCGCAGCCGACTTCTCGGTGCTAGCGGTGGACGTGGTACCCTGCTTGTGTAAAGGGGAGCCTGTGAATCAAGGAAAAAGAGGGGTTTGGTATGAGAAGAAATCCTAGAAGAAAGCCAAAACACCAAGAAAAGATGTTTACAGAAAGGAAACATCTGGGACAACAACTTAGACAACAACAGGTGTATGGCCTGCGAAGATTAAACCTGAGTGATACCATTACTTACCTCCTCAGTACTTACCAACTCATTATTTTCCCTCCTCAGTGGGAAAGCAGTCTGCACAGAATCTCCATCTGCTGCCCAGTTTCTCACAGAACATAAAGAAATGACCTCATATCTTGATCCCCTTTACAATACCGCAGTCCCCTCACAGCCCCAGAGGGGCTACACTAGTGTGGATAAGCTCAAAAGCACAGGAGTGCTGGTAAGGACCAGGGAGCCAATGAACTGCTGCTTTGCAGAAAGAGGCCAAAGTCATCCTTTTACTCCCCAAAATAATTTTTTTTTTTTTTTTAAGTGTGAGGCACTGATGTTTTAGTACTTGGCACTATGAGAACCCCACTGAGTGTCCCATCAATAGCACTAAGAGCTCCTGTGGGATCCCACAGCAGCCTCCACAAATTCCCCATTTTCCCTGCTGCTGCTGTGCCCTTTGCTGAACCAACGCAGCAGCAACCAGACACCTGGGATGTGTTCAGTATGAACAGCATTTCTTTAAACAGGAAGCATCTACAAATCTTCATGCCTTCCAGGGCATCTGAATGGGAACAGAGTCAACCCAAGCAAACAAGACAGAAATGACCCAACTCCTGCTGACCCCACTGTCAAACCCTCCTATCACAAATTCTGGGTTTTCAGCCTGGTCCCAGGCAACAAATAACAAGGACACATGGACTTGATTAAAACTCTCTGAGGGTTAAAGCAGGAGGTTGAGTAAAGCCCTAAATGAGCCACAACAGAAACCGAGGAAATCAGCTGGCAAAATAAGATCCAGCAAGTCACATCCATGGATCTTCAGCCATCCTCAGCTCTCATTAGTCCTGAGGTTCCAAGTGTGGTTCTCTCACACAGCTGGTGTAGGGGATGTTTGCAGGAGACTTGTCTCACATATTCTGTGCTCAGTGAAAGCTCCCTGGACTCTTCAGCTGAAGTTTCTAGCTGCTATCAACCAGAAAAGTCTAAAGCATACCCAGGAAAAAATTTTATTTGCTACCAGAGAAGGCTGACAGAGGACACCCTGAGCAGCTGCAGAGACAAGCCAAACTTGAGCGCTTCTGTGCAGTGAACTGTGAAAGTTGTTCAGCCTCAGCCATCACTGTGGCTCAGTCTGCAACACTTCCACAGCTCCTTCACAAGTAATGGGCCTGACAGATCAGGTTCAGCTCCTAGAAAGAGGGAAAAACTCCCAAAGCAAGATAGTTCAAAGCTTTGCTAGAGGTCTAGGAAAGAGGAGAAAAGACCACTAGGGCATAGCATGAAGAATTTCATTTCTGCTAAATCACGTGTGTTATGAGGATCAATTTTGGCACTTTGGTTCTTATTAGACTCCAGAGACAGCACTTGACAAATTTCTATGGCCACCAGTTTGGGCCCTGGAAGCAGTACCTCTGCCTGGTCTGAACCTTATCTGAACAAGAGGAGAGCAGCAATTAAGGTGTGATTGTACAAACTCCTCTCATGAACTGAAGTGTCTCCAGCCAGCTCACTGGGCTCATTGGGCTGCAGCTGGAACAAGTCTTGAGAAGATCAATCAGAGGGGACATGCACAGCATAACACAAGGGGAATGTTCAAGAAGATCCCATGATGGGCATAGGAACGACAGTAAATAGTGTCCCCAGCTGTGTGAATACTGCTCCCAAGTGAAAATGTTGGTGGCAACAGAGACCATGGAGCTCCCAGCAGAGCTCAGTCAGCTCCCAGGGAGAACCTTCTCCTGGCTTCTAGACCTTCTCAACCTCATGTCTTCATCAAGAAGTTTTGGGAGCTTTTGGGCAAATTTCTGTCATTCAAGCTTGTGTCACTCTCAATTTTGTAGGACAATACACCAAGATGAGCTCCATCAGACGGACAGCATTACATCCAAGAACCAACTTACACCTTAAAAAATTAAATCCAAAGACTATAAGGATGCTTAGAGCTTTTGATCTTTACAAAAGATTTTAAATAAAAAGAAATGTGAAGGAAACAGCATTCCATCCACCTGAACTATAAAAACAATCACAGGCAGAAAATAAGGCCACTGTTGTCATTTCAATGCTTAATAGCACAGTAAAGACAGTAAAGCAGTCAGATAAGGAAGTTACATTTTAAGAAGACTCTAAGTTAAAAAACTAAAGCTGGCTACAAGGATTTATCACCAACAAGGTCTGTGATAAGTAGGAGAATAAATTAAATTAGAAACACAACTTACACCTTGGTTTCATAATTGGCAGAGCACACCAAGATCATGGCACTGACGTGTTTGTGCACATGTATGCACTGCGTCAAAACCAGCCAAACTCAACCTGTACTATACAGGGAAGCACATAAAATCTGGGGGTTTCTGTTACTATATTGAGAAAAGATCAAAACGGTTTTTCCCATCTTACTGGAACTTCAGTTTCAGCTTAGTTCCTGATTTTGGGTGTTAGTTAATGGCCAAGATCCAGGTCCCATTAACTCTCACAAGCACCTCTGCAATGTGGCTGGGATAAGCAAACCCTTCAGCAGCAAAGCTCAAGCAAAGAAAGGCAGGAAGGCTGCCCAAGGCTGAACAAACATTACAGCACAATTTAAAATTCCATTTAGACTCACTGCATTTCACTGCAACAGTAAACTTCAAAACTGACTTAGACCAGGAAAAAAATAAAAAACAGTTCATTGGATTCCTGGTGCAACACTGTCTTCCCCCAAAAGGCCAAAATTTTAGTGCAACTTTACACACTCTTGTTCATTTTAGGTGCCTGTCTGATAGGCAGGGATGCTGAACTACAGTAATGACATCTCAGGGAAACAATCTCATTCCAGGCTCCCGAACAGTGCAGGCAGAAGCACCATTATTTCTGAGCATAAGGTGAATTATTCAAAAGTACAGGATGTAAATAAGGAACTGCCTGAAGCTTCACCTTGTTTATTATGGCCACAATGTAGAAACTTGTGTTTTACATGGCTTTCATTACTCCCATATGAAATAATAACCACAGAGCAGCTAATGGGCTTTTGTGCAGCAGGTTTTCAGAGAAGCCAAGAGGAACCATGATCAAGTTGAACTCATTTCTCTTGGCTTTTACTAACCCATTAACCAGATGGTCAGACAGCATCCAGAGTAGCCCAAGTAGACCAAGCTCTGATCCTCCCAGGTATCTGGTCACTAGCCTCTCAGAAATAAATAGTAGCAATGAGTAACTTGACTTCAATCCCATGAGGATCTCAGGATTGCCCAAAAGTGAGAGCAACTGACGGCACTGCTCTCGGATTTCAGGATTGCCCAAAAGTGAGAGCAACTGATGGCACTGCTCTCAGACCTGACTGGCATTGCCATTCTCCAAGTACCTCTTACAGATGAAGGAAAGCCAACCAAAAGGATTACCACAAAACATTTCTGAGCTCTTCCAGCCTCCAGGCACCTAAGGAGTTGGTCTATTGGTCTGTGTCACTTGGATTTGCTGCTCTGAACAAGAAAAGTCTTCTTGTTCTAGCCAGACTCCCCAGATAAATGCCAGCAAGTTCCAAAAAAATCACTAAGAAAAAAGTTCCAAGAAACAGCAAAACAAGATCCCAGGTATGAAATTGAGAAGAGTTATGCAAGAGAAACACACCAAACACACAGACTGGGTACACTCTACACCAACCCTGCCAGTACCTGCTGACGCCAATCAAGAAGCCACAGGAACACTCTGAATGTCAGTGCTCAGCAGCTCACAGGGATGAGGAGGGCTCTTCCTGCTTGATCCAAGAGGATCTGCCTGTGCTGCTCTGTCCAGCACAGACCTCACTTGCTGGTCAGGACTTTGACAGCAGTGATGCCTTCCCTCTCACTGGGACCAGGCTCCAAGGCACAACAAGCAGCGAGCAGATCTCTTCCACTCAGGCTTTCCAACTTTACAACGCCATTGTGTTCATTAGCTGGCTCATTCTTTTCAGATTAAATGGGCTTCCTGTAGGTCACAGCTTCCAGGGCTGAACAACAACTGGTAAATCAGAGTCACACAGAGCATCCAGCACATCTTATCCAGCTCCAAATCTCTGCTTTCCCTTTGGCCTTCACAAAGCCCACACATCAACCACCACTACAGCAAACCTGGTGCTTAAAGCTCTTTCTGCAAACTCACCCCATCAGTTTTAGGGACCTACACTTACAAATTCCTACTAGGCAGGAGCTGGAGAGGTTAAAAGTTTAACTGAAGTTTCAGCCTGTTCACAGGGCTCTTGTTACCGTGTCAATGAAAGCCATGTGTCCAAAATCCCTTGAAGCACAGGGGCTTCTGCAAAAAGGGCATGGATCCTTCCAGCTCTTGGAAGCTGCTGTAGGAAGGAGTGAAGAGAAGCTTTGTATAGAAGAGAAGCAAGAAATCCCCCCTCAAGAAACTCTGGAAACTGAAGTGGGAGGAAGAAGCACTTGCTCTGCAGCATCAGCAGGAATAGTTTTTCTGCAGGATCCCTGACAACATGCTCAGCCTTGTGCTGTGTTTAAGTCACACACACTGAACCCATCCATCCCCTCACTCCCTCCACATCTTTTGACCTCCCACAGCACTCCAGTTGGTCATTTCTTAACACCAGGCAACTGAAACAAAGGGGAAAGGAAACTTGTATGTACAGGGGAGGAGTGGAGGAAGGGAAAAGCAGTTTAGTGTGAGAAGCAGAGCATAGTGAGTGTTGCCCATGTATTTCCTACTCCCTGCAGAACCCTTTTGTAGTCTGGCTGCTCCCAAGACATATGCCAGGCACCACAACTGCCAAAGGACTCAGAAATGCAACAGCCTGTTGTGTTGCCATGGGAATCAGGAGACAAGCAGTTAATTGATAAAATGGAGGCACACTAGATTTAAAAGAAAGAGGAAAGGAAAAAACAAAACCAAAACAAAACAAACAAAAAAAAAAGCCCCACAAAACCACACACACAAACCGCCCCCCAACCAACCAACAAAACAACAACAAAAAAACCCCAAAACCACAACCAAACAAAAAAGAGAGATTCTACAGTAGTCTGGTTTCAGGAAGGAGGGAGAAATAAACACAAACATTATATTTACAGAAGAGCTTTACAGTGAGCTTAAAAAAGATATTTTTCCTTTTCTATTTTAATTCTTCGAGGTTTTCACCCTCAAACATCTCCACATCACAAGACAGCCTGAATGCAGCAGAGCTGCCTCCCCACTCCTGGCTGCATTCCCTCTCCATGGTCATCAGTAATCTTCTCATGCACTACCTGGCACCAAAAGGTGCCCAGCAGAGCCATCACTGCCACAAGACTGAGGACACTTCACCCTCGTGGGCCCTGCTGTAGATACCACCCACCTGTGACACGGCAGCAAGTTCTGCAGTCTGTGAGCATCTCAAAGTGCAGCCTTGCAAACAGACTGCTCAATAAAAACTTTTGCTACCAGCTCTGCTCCTCCCAGCCTGGGCAGGGCTTCAGGACAGTCCTGAGACCAGGGAGCTGTAATGCCCATTTGAAGCCAAGATTTTGTCAGCTGGAAAAGCCTACTGCTGGCCACAGGAGTGCCAGCTAAAAGGAGTAAGATCTGGTTTTACTGCCACAGGGGTTGGAGGCACTAGAGTCTGTTTAGTTCAATGCTCAGATGATGAGGTGGGGATGACAGTCAGACACTGCTCAGGACACCAAACATCTGTGGTGGATGATACTACCCCATCCAACAGCCCACCACCCTCCACTGAGAGCTGGAGGACAAGGTCTTGTCCTTACAGCCACAGAACTGCCAGCTCCTGCTGCAGTGGTTTTTACTCATCTACTTGCACTGTAGTTACACTCTAGGTCTGTGATGCCATTTCATCTCCAAGCATAACACTGCTGAACTTCACTGATGGAGAGCAGAGCTCATCAGAGCTTCCCCTCACAGGAGGACAGCCCAGAGCATCTGCTCCCTCCCACCTAGAGAAGGATGCACAACCTGCTGCACCTCCAGGAGCTGCCACCTCTGCAGGGAGCCAGGGATTCCTCCCTTGGCAGCATCAGCAGCAGCCACACAGGCACAGACCAAGCACCTCCTGGGGGAGAAGGGCTGGTGTCTGCTGCCTCCAAAGCACTCACTGATGGTGAGGCCTTGCCACAGGGAATTTCTAGGTTCCCACATGGGGATTTGAGCTTCTCAAAGCAACCTGGATTATATAAACATGACACTGTTAGCAATCAAGTGAAAGCCAGCCCATTGCCACATGGAAATTCTAATTACTGAGCACAGCAATGAAGTAGCTGTTTTCTGCAAGATTTATCACAGCCCTTTCAACTGCAGGATGAGGAAGAAACAGAGAGGGAAGAGGTGCCCGAGAGAAAAAGCAATACTTTGCAGACAATAGCCAACTGCCTGGCAGCACATTGTGGGAGGAAGGAGCCCCAGAGATTTATGGCTGACTTTGAAACAACAACTGAAAGCTCTGCAAGTTCAAAGCTGAAAAGTTGGGGCCGTGATCTGGCACAGAAGCAAGCTCTGCATCTGGTACCCTGAAAATCTATTACCCCTGCTGCTCCCAGGAATAATCCCAATGGTGTGGGTATTAAGATCTGACACAACTTCAGCATCCCTGCGTTCAACTCCTTTGAAGAGAGGAGGCATATCCAGAAATAAAACTGAAGTGAGGAGGAAGATAATAAGAATAAGAATTATGAATGAGAAGCAAAACCAAGTAAGGACCATGGCAAAGATGTCTTGCACTGAATGGAAGGAGATGCCCATTGAGACAAATATTTGCCTCCAGAGAGGCAGCTGGGAAGGGCAGTGAACCTCAAACAGACATCCCAAACAAAGGCTTTCTTATAAAGGTCTCATTCAAGATGCTGACTGGTACAAAATCTGCTCTGCCACAGACGAGACACACATCCTTGGTGCCTGCTAGAGATAGGAGGGATGGAGAAGCTGGGGGGTTACCAGCTATGCTAGATCAAATCCAGTATAATTCTGAAAAGAAACAAACAGCAAAGCTATATAATTATGTGTGAGTATTTCAAGGGGTTTTTTTCAAATAAACAACAGTATTCAAGGAAATATGCAAAGCAGATTGGTTTTGGCAGTACAAGGGAGGCAAGTGAGTAATAGAAAGTGCACAAGATTTCTTTCACTGAGAGATAATTACCTTGCAGCATATGGAGGATCTATTCATCTCCAGATTGCAGTCTTAATTTTTATGTAATTATTATTTTTAAAACCATATTCTTTCAACATTCACTTTTCAATACCCTATTTAACATTTTTCAGCCTTAAAACAGGGCCTATACATCATACTCCGGAGAAGCACCCTCTTTTCAGCAAAAAGAATGAAAACAAAATCCCACAATTTTAACAGCTTTGCAAGTTTAACAAAAGATTGGAGCACCCATGTCTTCTTCCTCAGCATGTGCCACCCCTCATCTCTAGAAATAACATGCAGACAAATTTGCAAAACTAGAATTTAATAAATGCCAGGTTAGTATAGTAAAGTAACCCAGGGTGCATTACAAAATAACAGACTTCATTCTTCTATAAATAAACAATAAAATCACTTCAACTAAAGAAAGAATTAATCACTTTATTAATCATAACTTATTCTGACAAGAAAATATAGTTTTCTATTCAAGCAAGCCCTTAGCTCTAAAGACTCACTGAGTTTTATCCCACTAGCCCATAACCCAACTGGGTTGCCTCACACAGACCACTGCATGCAATGAAAGACTGAAGGGCAGAAAGGAGCATTAGAAAGCAACCCAGGGTAACCTATGAGATAGCCCCAAGAGCAAAAACAGCTCTGGGGAGGGGGAGATACTCACAGGAAAGGCTCCTGCCAGGCACAGGGAGTTTCCTTCCAGCAGCTGAGAGTCACACGACCCCCTGAGAATGCCCAGCTCACACGAGCTCGGCTGCAGAGCTGCAGTCACACCCTACGTTCAGCTCTCTATAAAACCAGCACAAAGCTGATTTCTTGGAGCCTTTTCTTTTCAAAGCAGCATGGAGAAGCTGGAGAAGGAGCTCAGCCTAAATCCGCCATGCCCACAAAGCCCAGCACACACACGCACGTGCACAGTTGTCTGCCGTGGGAATCTGTGAGGCACAAGTGTGGTTTGGGGGCTGCTGTGATGGAAGTGAAGACAGCTGCTCTCAGTGAGCTGATCCAATGACAAAAACAAAGAAAAGGAGGCAGACACAGGTCTTTAATAAGACATTTATAAACGATTTCCCAGGCAGAACACTGGCACTAGCACAGAGAGCACAACAGTCTAGGGACTGTTCTGAACTGGAGAAATTTATCTTGAGCACCAAACACTGTAAAGAGCAGCCAAGTAAAGCACAGTACTTTCCCTCCACCAGAAGAAATAATTGAGAAGCAGGGTTTTGAAATTTCACAGCTTTATTACATATTGGAATTTTTCTCAGGCATCATTCCCACACAAAACCCGCTTGAACAGACTCTGAGACCATTGCTGCAGCACCAACTGAGATGAGAAGTACATTGCTCAAGCAGGTGCACACAGAAAGGCCACTGACTTATTCATTCAGAAATTATAGCATTAGCTCAGTCCCAATCACGTGTAGAATGGAGGGCACCAAGAAAAGAGCCTGGCTTTGTCCAGAGGGCAGTTATTACTTTCTGACTAGACTGGAGTCAATTGAGGGGATCCCAGCAGCTCCCTGAACTGAGAACAAGATGTAGGAGAAGCTGCTGTGTGTGCATCACTCAGGGTATTTACTGATAGGGCACAGCCTGAGCAGCCATGCACAAGCAGATTGACTGTACCTCTAACAATCCATAGGAAAGAAAAGTTAAATGGCAGGAGACAGTCTAGCTTGACTCCAGCTTTGGCACAGACTGCCTGTGGGCACAATATTTACTCCAGCTCTGGAACAAGCATTATAACCTCCAGTATATCCTCAGAGTGCTCAGTGATCTGGTTACCCCAGTCAGGTCAGGTTAGCCCAAGTGCAGAGCAGTATTTCCCTGGGGTGACAGCTGACGAGCTGTGCCACTCAAATCTGTGCTCCCACTGCACTTGGAGCCCTGCAGAGGCCCACACTCCCCCAGCTCAGCCTTAAAGCATCCTTTATTTGGTACATTTGTACAACTGGAAGCTTCAAGCTCAGGCAGTGCGTTCTGCTGGCACCATGGAATCTCCCCAAGGGCTAGACATGTAGCACAGCAATAAGATCTTCCCCATTCCTACTCTCTTGACAGATAACCACTCTCATTTCTACCTGCTGAACCTCAGAAATACATCTTTGGTACAACCACCATCTTTTCTCTGACTTTCTAATTTTACTTTGCTCTGCTTGCCTCTGGCAGGAGTTGGGATAATCTTCACAGCAATTGTTCTTTACAAGCTGCCAGCCTGCAGCCACAAAAGGTATTTCTTCATGTCCTGTCTGCAGCTACTCCTGAGAGAAGAAACAGAAAAATTTAACACCTGACATGTAAGAATGAAGGAGTATGCTTTGTTAGTTCCTTATCTGCATGCTGAGAGGCTGGTTTCTGGTTTTCAGTGTGACCAGCTGAGAAACAACAAGTTTGAACCACTGGAATGGCACCAGCAGACAGACAGGCACTAGGCTTTCTCCCTTGGATGCAGTTTTTCCCCTTCCTCAGTACAAACATGACATTAATACAATTGCACCATCTCTGAGTCATCCACCTGAAAGAGGGAGATTCCAGTGGCCACCTGAAGCACCCCAGGATCCCAGAGGAATCACAGCAGAGGTAAAGACATCACCTCATAACTGCCACACAAACCTGGGCACAATCCTGGGGCTGCACTGTACTAAACACAGCTTTGATTCATCACTCCATCAGCCATTTATTGCTCCAGCCACACATCCTTGCACAGAGCAGGCTCCACAGCACACAATGGACTGATTGTACACAGCCCCATGCTATGCACAATGCAGTTTGTTGGGCTGGCTTTGCTTTGCCTAATCTAATAAAAAGGATATTTGAGAGCAGATTAACACTGAGTCATCTACTTTATTCCAAATACCTGTATAAACAGTTAAGTATCCAATTCAAAAGGCAATGAGCTGTACATGAACAGGCATCATTTGCAGAAAAGCCAAGTCACCTATTTGCAGTGGATGTCTTTTTTTTTTTTATTTTTTTTGAAAGCAAACATGATCAAGATCCAGATCTGATCCTAAAATACACAAGCTGTGATATAAACATTGACCCCCACAGCCATTGTTCTCAAACCCAACACATCTAAGTCTCAGTGATCACCAGCAATGACATCTTACACCATTCCAGGATTTATGGTGGGGAAAGTGAGCAGCCACCATGTGGTGGGGAAATGGATGGGGTGAAGTGAGAGATCACACATAAAGCTTGAGAGCTGATGAGTTGAGTTGCACTGAAGACTGAGCACAGGGCCCCTCTAGACACCCTGAGCACACACTGTGCCCTCATTCCCAGCACACCTCACTGGGATGAAAGACTCACATGTGGACTATGACCCTCTCATGCCACTTTTTCAGCACTTTATCAGATGATCAGTTTTAAGCTTTTACCTTCTGAACACCCAGCCAGGACGGACTCAGTCACTGAGGATGTTACCCCCAAGCCCTTTTTAGGGTTCAGAATTTTCTGAACATTATACCATCTTTCCTGAAAGCCTTCTGTTCAAATCTCCATCAAACCCTTCTAATTTCTGGCAAGATTTTTTTTTTTTTCTTTTCTGAGCAAATACCTCCAAGTAAAATATTCTGTAGAAAGTATTTCTGTGATATAAGTTATACAAAAGGCTCCTGTCATCTTCAGGGACATGAATCCTAAATAACTGTGAAGATCTAAGTGTGAAATAAGACAAGCATATGCAGGACAGTAACTTACCCTACAGCTCAATGACTGCACACCCTCAGCCAAATTCCAAAGGCACTAATGATTACAGACACAACACTTCAGTCAGTGGAAAGGATGAGGGGAAGCAGCATCAGAGATGGAAGCTGCTGCTCGTGTGCCAGGCCTGGGAGGACAAAAGGCCAGAAAAATCTGCTGGCCAAGATAACTTCCACTTCCACATCTGACTTACAGATGGCATGGGCATCTTTAAGTTGTCTTTTGTGTAAAACGTGGGTAATCCTGATCTTCATCACAGCCTTCAAGCCTTACAGGAGGTGGTGAGGCCTCCACAGTCTTCAACAGAGAGGTTTCATGTGTGCACAGGAGGCTTAAAATTACAGAAAGTGAGAATGACTTACAGCTCCTGCTTGGTAGGAATTCCTCCAGCAGATTGAGAACACTCCTGTAGCAGAGTTAACTCTTGCATAACACTGCCCTACAGCTGGAGCACTGGCAGTGCACTACATCACAAATCTACTCCTGAACCTTGGTTCAGCTTTTAAGAGGTGCTCATACCTAAGTTCATCACTGCTTTCCTCTGAGACCCTTTAAAAATCCCCATTCACAAGCATTTCCTTTCTCACAAAGAATTCTGCAAACACATCCATGGAGTGAAGTGCTCTGCTGCATCCTCCAGTCCACAGTCCAGATATAGCAGACAGGACACACATCTACTGTGCTGGAAAACAGCATTGCCAAACACATTTTGTAGCAAGAGACCATCAACTGTATTTTGAGTAGAGCTGATGGAAGTCACAGACAGCTCAGTTTTGAAACTCTTATTATTTTAGAGTGAGTGTTGTGATAAACAGGTTTTTTTTACATATCTCACTCCTGCATAAAAACCAGTTTCTTTCTTTTGTGGCAACAGGATATTAATATACTTACTAGCATCTTCATTAAAAAGTAAATGTCTACTGAACTTAAATACAGAATAGTATTTACATTCTAAATGTTTTAAGGTTTTTGTGAAGATCAAGTCACCTACTTGACTGTTTGCAAGGAAGATGCTCACAGAGTCAGTGTGTGATGTTTAATTCCAACCTATGGCAATTACTATGTACCAACAGTCTGATGCCACTTTAATACTGCAGACTCTCATCCCAAATCCAGTTATGCCAAAGGGACTCTCTCCTTTAATTTCAATGAATATTGGCTCAGGACTTTAATGATTAATCTGCTCTTGCTGGATTAGTGCAATTGTTGAAGGCAGAACATGCAGGAGCAGATCCTGCCCCAAAGCTGCCTCCCTACTTTGATGGGCATAACCACAATCACAGTGATGCTACTGCAGACTCACACCAGCCCAGCTGAATAGGATTCAGTTCATTCTATTCCAACCTCCATAAGCTGAACATCTGTGGGAAGCAGATTTTCTTTCCCTGCTGTTCTGTGAAGAGCTACAGAGAGAGCAGGAGGGTGTCTGACCTCCATATGTCTTTGGTGTGTGCTCATGCCTCATCCACAATGAATGAGCTGAATATTAAGGATTAACTACATCAGATCCTTCTAAGAGTATCTAATAATTAAGACAATTAAAATCAGACTCACAGTTAACTCTGTATGTTACCTGTAAAGCTGATTAAACTAAGTTTAATTCAATGCCCTTTTACATTGCTTGGAATGCACTGAATCACTTCTTGGGGAAGGAATGCCTCACCAAAGGTGGTACTTGCCTTCAGGAGGGGAACCAGAAAGGCTAGAAGAACCACTACCTTTAAAAAAACCTACTACAAAAGGCATTTCAGAGTACAGGATGGAATGAAGGGCATGTGTGAGCTGAATGCAAGTCCACAACCAAGCGAGAAAACTTTGGCATAGGATATGCCATGAGGATGAGAACAAATATGCAGGGTCTCATGACAGCATCTGTGTCCATGAGTGACTGGATTTGTATGGAGGGACAAAACCTTCACCCAGGGCACTCCAGCCAAAGCCTCAGCAGCAGTGAGCCACACTCCATGACCCACACTCAGGCTCCAAAGATCCCTCAGCAGAGCTGCTCCCATGGATGTTGCAGTTCCCACTCCTCAGCTGTACCTCAGCCCTGGATCAGCAAAACAGCAACTCTCCTTTGCAGTTGTTCCTGTTCAGCCCTTGAAAAAAAATCTTGTTTTCTTTCAGATACCTGTTAACTCCCTGACCTGGATCCTGCAGCTCTGCCTACCAATGGAGCATGAATCTGCTGACACTGGAATAGAGGCATTTGATCCTCAAACACCTCACTGGCATCTCAAGCACCCCAAAGAACTAAAGACACTGTGTATACAGAACAATTAACATAAAGCAAGAGGTAATCAAACGTCACCAATGACACGTTTCCAGCAGGATCACTAATCCAACCCCAGGGCTGCAGCAGGGATTTAATTGAGGACAGCCCTCAGATGGGAGCTGACAATACTGATCACTCCATGAGGCCTGATACAAAACAGCAAAACCAAATGTTTGCTAGAAATAATAGCAGCCTCTGGCCCTGTGATGTGGGGTCTTCTCTCTCAATTCACCAGCACACAACACCCCAAGTTAATATTAATCAAGAGGCACAAAGCCTTTGAACAGACAAGAATTAGGTCCCTATGTCTGTGCCAGTCAATCAGCTGCTCTGGACAATCCTATTTCTTTTGTTGTAGGCAAAACAGTGGTTTAGTGTCTTTAATAGTTATTTGGGAATTAGAATTGCTAGAATGATACAAAATCAGAGAGCCTCAGTGGTTTCTTGCAGCTTTATTAAAAAAAAAAGCCTGTGTTAAGATGCCACCAAACTCAGTATTTACCTGAGAGCAACCTGCCTAAGTTCTCTCTTATTACTGAGGCATAAATTCCCCAGGAAAGACACCATCCCTCCCTTTGCTTTTTACCACAGAAAATTCTAGAAGCAACAGAAATTGCTTCTTATGCCTATGTATCCAGCCAATCTAACTTAAAAAATATCCTGAGAAACTCAAGGGGTGAACAACTGATTTCCAAGTTAATTTACCAAGATGTTGCTGTTAATACTGTGGTAGATAAATAAAAATAAATTAAGATTTTCCACTGGGAAAAATGCACAAGAGAGCTAAGGTGGTGGTGAGATTTAGAGTCCTCCAGCAGAACTGATGAAGGTACAGATCAAAAGAGACTTGGCCACAGAGACTTGGCTCTGTATTTTGTAACCCAAACCACTCTGGTTTTCTTCCATCAAGCTCCAGAAAATGCAGATGTCTCTTTTGGCTTTTCTGGCAAGAGGCAGGTAAGTGCAGAAGTGAGGAGTAGTGCAGTTCAGGGGCATGTAATGAGTTTTTGTGGAGTCAGGAAAACCTTGTCAGCCTCCCAGGAAGCACTCTCAGTGCACAGAATTGCTGAGTGTCAAACTAGAAGCAACCCTCAGAACATAATAATAACATAAATTTTTCAAGAAAATAAATTTTTAAAAAAATTAACCCCCTTGTGCAAACTTAGCCCTGGGGGACACCAGTAACTGTCCCCCAAAAGGGGGCCCAGTACTGAAAAAACTCAGCCCATCAGTACTGAAAACCCAAATGCAACTAACTAGGACCTGATAGCCAGCTCAGCCTGATCAAACCCTCATTACAGCATATTTTATCTAAATTACCCTATAGAGCTGGTCATCCCATTCTCTGTAATGGCCCTGGGAACGTTCCAGTCTGCTTCACTCTTATTTTTAGTGAACAAAAGCAACACACAGTGTTTGCAGAAGCAGACATTATGCCAACATTAATTAGCCTTGTGCATTTATTCTTCATGAAAAATAATGCAGGTACACTTATATGAAAACAGGAAGGCATTGCCAGGCTCCCAGCAATATGCTGTATAGTTTAGCTATCCAAGCATAATTTTGGCAATAAAATTAGCTAACTGCTGAAAAACAGTTTTGGTATTGTTAGCCGTTCCTAAATACGAAATTTATGTAACAGATACTTGCACTTGTCCATTCAGAATAACAGGATCCATCTGCAAAATCCAGGGTCTGTGCTGGATTCTGACTGGATGCACATATGTCTCACAGAAAACTTAAGTTTGGGCTTTTTTGCCTCTAGCACTGAAGTCTCAAGGCTACCCAGCTCCACTATAAATACAAACATTTCTTTGGTCCTCTGTCTTTTGCTAGAATTTTTTTAATTGAACAAGAGATTTAAGAACTATGAACAAACACTAGAGCCAGCTGACAGCCAAATGAAGTATGAAAGGGAAATTTCTCCTCCAACCACGTTACTAACACTGCTCTGAGCAGACAAAACCCACTCTGAAATATGAATGCTTCTCTTCCCAGCAGCTTTCACCTGTTCCACCAGCTGGGAGGGCTCTGTGGGCCCATTCATCACAGCTCCCATTCTCTTTCCATCTTGCCAAAGCAGGCTTTTCCAGGAGGAGATTGGGAAAGACACTGAGACATGAGCTTTGTAAGAAGAAATCCAAATATTATATTGAGTTCTTAATCCATAACCCACACCTTTAGCACAAAAACCTCTCTTGAACATGGGGTAAAGAGCAGTGACTTTCTTCACTTGAAACATGGGAAATAAGCCAACACATCTGTGGGAAATCCTTTTCTGAGGCTGCTAGAGATGAATTTTCAGTCTGGTTAAGGAAAATAGTTACTGCAAAGCAGTAACTTATTTATTCCATTGTTCCAGCTCTATGGGAGAGAAGAGAGGGGGACAGCCAGCATGGACACCCCGCAAGGCTAATTTCTTCCAGGAGTCCATTTCAGCTGCCAGTTCCCCACTGACTTTCAGCAGAAATGGCAATTTCTATTTTTTTTTTTAAAAGCCCACAACCACAGCAAGCCGAAGTACCTAACCCAGACCACAACCACAAAAGCTCTTAACCCTAATGGCTCTGTGAAAGCACCAGCTCAGGCAAGGAGACAACAACTCTCCACTGAAGGAAAGTTCAAAGATGACATAGGACATTCCATGAGCAGAATTGACTCTGAATATGTTTTCAGGAAGAATAACTCTGATACAGCATGTGTGGCAAGCTGGCTCAGGGTGACCACAGCACATCTGGTCTCTGTAGAAACCTGCAGCCATGAATTGTGAAATTCTATAGATATGCATACGTAGCATCTCCCATCTGCATTGACCTCCTTTCTGGTACATAAGATGTGAGTTGTCAAGTGTAAATGGAAATATTGAAGAGAAATTTCCATGCCTGGGAAAGGAGGAGAGACAGATAAGAGAACCTGACTTTCTACAAAAGAATATGAACAGAATACTGAGGAAAAGAGAAAGGAGAAATCAAAGCAACTTTGTGTATTCTAGGGTAAGAAAAAAGGGAAGTACCTCCACTTGCACTTGTGCAGACAAGATTGATAAACTTATGGGAGGAGAAGAGGATCAAAGCATGAAGCTTTCAAAAATTAATTTGCACCTAATGGCTCTGCCATATCATAGCTACAACTGCAGAACAGGCATTTTCTCTTAACACACAATCTGAAAGATATAATCCCTGTTTGGGGTCTGCCTGAGCCAGCCCCAAGCTCCCAGAGTCAAGGAACGTTTCAGAGACAACAGACTGGCATTGCTGCAGTTTAGTTCTGTGCTTTGTTAGATTTTTGTTCTCTTCTGCAACTACATTTCAGGATTTTGAGATTTCTGTCCTCCACCAAGGTAGCAAATTCATATAGATCAGTACTGTATTTTGTAACCCAAACCACTCTGGTTTTCTTCCATCAAGCTCCAGAAAATTCAGATGTCTCCCTTGGCTTTTCTGGCAAGAGGCAGGTAAGTGCAGAGTCAAGGAGTAAGGCAGTTCAGGGGCATGTAATGAGTTTTTGTGGAGTCAGGAAAACCTTGTCAGCCTCCCAGGAAGCACTCTCAGTGCACAAACACAGGCCACAGAGCTCATGGTTTCTGCAGAGCTTCTCAAACACCTCACACAGAGACTCCTTCATACAACTTTAAGAGCTCAGATGAAGTCTAGTGGCCCAGATGTGATTAATCCCAGGAAATGTAATGAATTCCAGTTTCCACAGCCATCTACCACCAGATTATTTGGCTGCAGGCATCCCCACAATTCACATCACTGCCTGCTGTGGTTAGGGTTTCAGTGATGTGGACACTTGGCTCTGGAACTGAATTAAACCACTTTAACACAAAAGTATTTTCTCTTGTTTTCCCCTACCAAAAGCTGAAACCCATGATTGTGCTGTGCCCCACAGCCAGCACAGATGCTGCTCTCAGAGAAGGGCACACAGGCAAGTCTGTAGGATTTTGGGATGCATATTTTGCTCACATATTATCTTAGGAGAGGAGCAAGAGGCAGCTGGCCAGACTTTTGGAGAGGTTTGCAGGAGGAAGAGCAGGTACAGGCCATGCAAGGGGACAGCAGCAGCTCCTGAGCAGGACACTGAGTGAGAAGGTGTCAGGGATAACACTACAAGCCCAACCACTGTTAAACACCAAGCTCAAATTGTTTCAATAACCCCACTGTGCTCAGTTCTCACCTTCCAGGTAGGAAGGGCTCAGTGCTGTGATTGCTGCAGCACTCCATTTCCAAAAGCCTCCTGAGAAGCAGAGGAGCAGCAGTACATCTGTCACACAGCAGCAACCCACCAGCACAAGACTCCTCCCCTTCTCCATGCCCACCTTTTTCCAGGAATAAAATGCAGAACTTCTCCAGCAAAGGTCAGAGCCCATTTGGAGCTGCACAGGGTACTTGGCTGCACATCCCTTGGTGACAGATGGCTGGAGCTGAACAAGGCACAAAGGAACTCCAGCAAACAGGCAATGCATTCAGCCCAGAGGTTGCCTTGGCCCTGCCACTGACTGACCCTTTCATACCACAAGACATGCACCAACTGTGCCTGCTGAGATGCCACTACAAAGCCTCTGGGAGGAAGAGAGGCCTCAGATCTTTTCCCTCATTTTGGTGTTTTCCATGGGATTAAAAACTGAAAGCAGCTCCATGATACACGGCAATTATAAATCCAGACTGAAGCACCTTGAGTCACAATGGGGAGTTATATAAACACATTACTGAGTTCAGGTTCATTTCTCAACCACAGCTGAGGGCATGGAGAAACAAGGGGGAAATTCAGAAATACAGGGTCAGAAGAATAACTTCAAATTACACAGTCAGACCTACCAAACTTTTCCTTTGTCAATTTATGCTTCTCTCCAGCAAAAAAAAAATAAATGGATACTTCAATATCTTAGATTTGGGTGCAAAATAAAGAAATCAGGCTTTCTAATATTAAAACCCATTCACACAAACTGCAATCCACACATAGGGCCAAGTTCTCAGCAAGAGAAGAGCAGCACCTTTCCAATCCCTCCATTGCTGTATCACACCACAGGCTCTGGAACTCTGCCCATGACCTCAAACAGTGATTGGCCCCTCAAACAAGACCCTGCAGATGTGCAAAAAGCCAAGTTAGACCTGTGGCTTTTACAATACTGTTTGGGGAAAGAATTTACAGTGGCAGAGGTTATACATACACTGCTGGTCACTGCAAGAAGAGAGAACTCAGCTGAAAGAATCCATGAGCAAAGCACAGCCCCTGATGTAGGACCAGAGTCAGTGGCTCAGGAGAGTCTGAGGGTGAACATCCTGTGCCTGAATCACCATCCCAGCGTGCCCAAGCAAAACAGGAACCTCAGAGATGGGTATTGTTTTGTTTTGATTAAATAATAAACACTTCTGCATTACTCTGACAAGAGACAGCATTGTCTTCTGACCCTCATTTTGCAGCATCATTATCCCAGACTAATTTGTCCGAGCATGCTAAAGCAAATTTTGACCAATATTATCCCCTTGATTAAAAACTGTCTGAGAGGTAAAAGGCTTTCCTGATTCTGGTAAATGTTCTATATTTTGGAAACTGAAACACATAGCAAAGTAAACAGGCATGTAGGAAGTGGCCTGGCTTATAAGGACAAGAGGCTGACAGATCTAAAGAAGCAACCACTGACCTTCTTAAATGGAAGTGTAATACAGTGAAAGTGCAAGTTTTGACAGGATATACATCATCCTGATGTGTTCCCCCAGAAGCAAGAAGAAAGCCTTTTTTAACAAAGTGAAATGAACAACATGACACACAAAACTCTCATCTTTAATATTTACTAAATTACATATAATAAAAAAATAACCCACCAGCCAATAAGCCAGAAAAATGAATCCTAAGCAAATCACACCCTCAACTGCTTTCAAAGTGTTAATTATACTGATAATGGCAGTCTGCATAGCTCATAGATCAACAGCAAGCATGTGTAGGTATGTGAAGGTAAGTCATTATTCAAATCCTAGGGCTTCAGATGCTTCTGTTTAAACAAAGGCACTAATTTGATGTAAATAGCACAGACCAAATAACTTTAAGTGCTCAGTTATGACTCCTATATCCTCACAGGCCAATAGCAATGGCTACAGGGCAGTGTTTAAGGTCATGGGGGAGGTTCCCATCTGCCTAATTATAGCCCTTCCCATGTCTGTACATGTGTCTGTACCTGTGTCAGCCCTAAACATCAGCAGATCCATCTGTCTTCCACCCACTCCAAACTTGCCTGTTTTGTCCACTGCTTGGGAGAAGGAGCCCATTTATTCAACCTGTTCCATTTGTTTTGATCCATCAACCCACATACAGATGGGGAATTTCCCATCCCATGGAACACTGGCTCCACTAGCCCACTGCCTCCAAGCCAGGCAATCACCTGGGTGAGCTCATGGCCCTGCATGGAGCCCTTACCTTCCTTTGAGCCAGTGGTGACAGCAGCTGCAGTGGTCCCTGCTGCCCGTCCCATGGGGCTGGAGTGCTTCCCAGCCCTGCCTGGGATTTTAAGTCCACTTGGTTTCAGCATGATTGCAGTCTCCTGTATCTCAGGCTCCTCCTGCCAGTGTCTCAAGAGCTGTCCTAGTGTCACTGTTCAGGCTTCTTGATGGTGCACCTCTTCTTCCATTGTCACACACCTGGGAGAGAAAAGCACAAAGAAATCAGATTGAGAATGAGACACCATGGACCAGGCTCCCAGAAAGCAGTGCCCAGCCCTGTCCTCACAACCCTAGAAGAGTCAGAACCTTTCATTTCTTCTCCTATAAAACAAGGGTGATATTTCCCTCATCTCCCATCTTCATGTCACATCTTTTTTTTTCATCCATCTCAAAGGCCAAAGCTGAAAGAGCCATTAAACAAGAATTTAAATACGGTTTGGGATTTGAGTAACTGAAATGGTTTTAACTGGTTTTAAATTCTAAAGCCTCAGCTCAGCACCTGCCAAGGCTCTGCTGTGCTGTCAGAACCCTGACAAAAGGCACCACCTTTCGTGCACAGCCCTGAGCCTCACCAGCCTTCAGGACAGCCTCTCCAAACTGGCAGGGGAAGGAAGGATGAACCCAGTGTCTGAGATGGGATTTTCAGCTCCTTTCCTTAAAGACAAATCCAAAAACTTATCACAGAAAAAAGGGTATTTGACCCTATGGATTTACAATAAAATATGAAAAAAACCCCAAAACTTCCTGAAATTTAAGCAGAACTCTACCAACTACTCATTAGTGAAGTCACAACTCTTCCTTATGTCATTCCCTTCCCAGCAGGCAAATGGAATAAAACCTCCAAAGTACTTGCAAGGATGTTGCATCAACAACCACAATTTTATGACAAAAAAGGAAAAATAAAGGAAATGACTAAGTTGTTAAAAGGAAAAAAAAACAAAACCAAAAACAAAACAGTAACATTCCTAATGGATAAAGAAAAATAATTTAAAAATTGAACCCCTCAGCCAAAAGGAAGCTGAGGCTGGGAGTCAGCAGGCTAGGATGTGGAGGAAAAAAGGTGGCAGCAGAGTAAGCCAGACACAGTGCAAATCTAACAGCAAGGAGAGCAATCCAAGGACCAGCCAGAAACTGGAGACACTGCTTTGTGGGCAAAGGGGGGAGGCAGCACCCCTGAGAATCAGTACAGCAAAGATTTACAGATGGTACGAGGAGGGAATTGCAATAATGGGATGGGAAATGATTAAGGCATGAGTAAGGACTTCGACACAGGCTGGGTCAGAGCGAGCAGAGGACTGGCAGGGCGCCAAGAAAAGCTGCAAGCAGACACAGAGAAGGGAAAACCACAAGGAGAATTCCAAAGTTGTGTTCCCAAGGGCTCACAAACATCTTAAAGTGCAGTAGGAGTCAGTCATCCTACATCAGCTAAAGACACACAAAGAAAGGAGGGATCAGCAGAGGCATCCTGGGGAGGAGCCTGAGCAAAAAACTGAGAGGGTCAAAGCTTTTTGCCAATGATCCCACAAGGGTGTTCAGTACCTGGGGTGGATTCAGACACCTGCAGATATTCACCTCACACAGAAGTCAGGGCTGCCTACGAGAGGCAGGATGCTCCAATCACATCACCCACAGCAGAAATAACAGACAAGAGCAAGAAACTCTTCTTAAAGAAGAGAAAGAACAGTCTTCCTGCAGCAGAACAGCAAGGAACAGCTGTCAGAGCTGGACAGGAGGCTGCAGCTTCCAGCTCTGTTCAGCACAAAATAGGGAGGAAAGGAACTGAATCTGGAGGTGAGAAACATTGATCAGCCAGGTTCCTTTTATCTGTCAAGCCAAGATGTGGCATCTCCCACCCACTCCATCTCACAGGACACATTTTGCCCAGGGCTGGCTTTGGTTTTACAGACCAACTGGATTTCTAGCTCTTATGCTAGCAGGTGATGTGCTCTACCTGAGATCTAAATCCAACACCTTCAAAGTTTGTCCTCTTCACTCCTGAATTTACTCATTATTTGGTCCTACATTGTGGTTACAGGGTTTGAAGTTGTACTCAGGATTAAGTAACCGGTGGCTGCCAGTGCTTCCACACAGATGGTTGAATTAACCAGGGATGTGGATAAGAAGATAAAAAGACATAGGGAAGGAAAAACCAGTAGTAGAGAAGAATTTAAGTAGGAAAGGGAGCCAAAAGAATAAAAGGATTTTAAAGTTTTTCAATTTTCTGTTAGAGAGCATTTCTGGATCCTTAACTTTGCAGCCAGAGCCACATAGGGAACAGTGAATTTAGCGTGTTCCTCTATTTTGCTGCCCATTTTTGAAGAGATGGGTTCAGTTCATTCTCTCTCCACATCTCATTATCCCTAAAAACCAGCTGTCCACTCCCATCACAGGATATTGTGATTTTCTGCTTCTTCTCAGGACAACTGATATTTTTACACTGGGGAGAGAAACAAGAGGAAGTGTATTCCCACCACATAAATATTTCTGCCAGAAACCTCTACACAAACACATTTGCTTTCAACACTAATGCTGAAACCAAATGAACTCCACAGGCTGCTAATCGTGCTCCCCTAGAACAGATAGATGCATTTATGCTTTTTAGCCACCACAACCAGTTCATGGCCACATAAAACAGATTCAAAAAGTTCAAGTGCCACTGGGAATCCTAGCAGATCCCCTGCCTGGCTGTGCCCATTGCATGCCAGCTTAGGGGAGTCTGACAAGCTCACCCAGCTGAAGTGTCACTGTCACAAGCTACAGGCTGACCACAGCCAGGGACAGCTGCTCAGCACACCCTGCACATTCATCCTCACACAGGGAAATAAGGACGAACTGGAGTCAATTTTACTATAAATGCAGTTTGTCAGTACTACACAGATAAAAATAAATGTCTGGGATGATTTTAAGGAAGTCTGTGCCTGCTGCTAGGGACAGATACTCCTTCTCTGTCAGCAGTTTCTCCCCCACTTCAACACAAATACTTATGAGCAGATTTTTAGGAAGCTTTGAACACTGAGCTCTTCCAAATGATGCCATTAGGTCATCTTCACCACCCAGAGCAACACTGCCTGAGCCATCCTAGTCCCACATTAGTTCCTGACTGAGTGATGCAGCTTTCATGCTGCAGAAATATCCTTGGCCTGGGACACAGGCCAGTATCTCCACAGGGCACTGTCCTGCTCCATTAGAGATAACAACATGCTCTGAGCTCCCATACAGAACCCTCAGCTTCCCAACAGGCTCCATTAGCAGAGCCCTCCTGAAAAACCTGCTTCCAGCTCTTCCAAAATATCTGCTTCCAGCAGTAGAGGCTGAACACAGGCAAATGCATGATGGAAGAAATACATGAGCCATCTCTCTTCCCTGATAATGAAAGCCAGAAGTCTTTAAGCTCTACCCAGAAACTTCAGGGGAACTGAAAATTTCAATTCTCTATGTTATTTATCGTTCCTGCACAAGCTGTACACTTTGCCTTCCTGCACAACTTCATGGAAATGTGACTTTCTCCAGATACACTGTGAAAAGAAAACCCCACCCACCCAGTGCCACCAGCTCTACTTATTTAGGTTTTTATTTCTTTTACAAGATATGACCGACAACAAGCATTTTCTAGCTCCCTGCTAGATTTTTCCTGCAGTTTTGCAGTTTTTCCACACTGGGATGAATGGTTCTATCTGTTCCCACAACCAAGAAAAGCATGCCAGGAATGCGCAATATGAAACTCTGCTTCAAATCACCAAAACATTCTCTTCTCTATATTTCCATCAGAAAAAGGGGACAGCAGAGTGTGAGTCACACGGACTCAGACTGGAAAAGGAGAACTGTCTGGGGGTGATGTAAGGATGACATTAATTCCCGGCTGTGTTCCATGGGCAGAGGCTTTAAGAGGAAGCAGGGGCGGTGCTGGAGCTGAGCGGGCTCCGTTCAATGTTCAATGTTCAATGTTCAATGTTCAATATTCAATGTTCAATGTTCAATGTTCAATATTCAATGTTCAATGTTCAATGTTCAATGTTCAATGTTCAATGTTCAATATTCAATGTTCAATGTTCAATGTTCAATCTCTGCGGTGTGCACCGGCAGCGCTGCATCCTTCCTCCTCTTCCACTGGGGTTTTTACTACCTTGAAACAAGAGGTTTTTCCCCTTTCCTTCCCCGAGCCTGGACGCTGTACCGGGAATCTTCTCTTTTTGTTTTCGGCTTGGTTTGTTTTGCCCCGAACCGGAGCCCTCCGGGGAGCTGAAGCAACACGAGAAAGGACAGCAAAATCCACCGAGGACATCAAAATCCACCAAAGACATCAAAAGCCACCGAGAACATCGAAATCCACCACCTTTGGCTGCTGCGAGGAGAGCCAGAGCAGAAACTCAGCAATTTCCCATGCACTGTGCTCCGGGCTGATCAATTCATTCCTTTTCCCCTTCCCGGACACCTTTTCGCTCAGCCCGGGGATTTTTCTTCCCCGGGCATTTTTGAGTTGTTTTGTGCTGCTGTGGATCGATGTGGGTAACTTTCTGGGAATTCAGATCCAGCGTTTATTCAGTCTTTTTCTGTGCCTTGCGGGCACCCCGTCTCCCTCATTTCTTTTTTTTCTTTTAAATAAACAGGTTTGGTGTTTTTTTTCCCACTTTCACCCACTAGCATCAATGTCTCTCATTGGCAGAAGAAAAGGGTGTTACCGAAGCCCTTTTCTTCTTAGAGGAAATGCTCATTCCAGAGCAGTATTTCAGTATTCTCCTGAAATTTCAGCTCCAAAACTGAGACAGGAACTGTTCTCAATTTAAGTACAGATGTACAGCCAAGAAATACCTTTCACCAGGAGCAGTATATCTGAATATGCCTGGCAAGCATCATAGATAATTGCATCAGAGCAGCATGCATTAAAACAAACAACTGAAGGTGCTTAGAGTCAATTATTTCATAAATGTGGGAGAAAAATAACACAAACCAAGAACTGGAAGAAAAAGTCTTTGCCAGTACAGTTTATCCACAGCTTCTCTGCTTCATCCATCCCTCTTACCCTCAGGAATGCACATGAGTGCTCCCTTGCCAGATGGAATAACATCCTGTCCAGCACGGGCATAAGTTACAAAGCAGACCCAGCACATCCTCCAGAGGAAAGCCCTGATGTGTATCCACAAAATCAGGATCTCTTCACCTCCACTTACTGAGTGCAACAACTGCAAGACGCAGGAACGTGTTTCCAGACACCAGAGTGAGCTGGCCTGAATCCTGTGCTGTGCCTGGTGCTTCCTGCTGGCTGGATCTGGGTTTAAGAAGTGTTTACCCAACATGACACCCTGGGCAAGGCACAGGGATTTCACTGTAACAGCAGACTTGCGTAGAACTCCAACCAGCTGTATCTGAATACTGCTCTAACAGTTTGATCCAGATTTTGGTTTCTAATTTTCTAAATTTGAAAATTCACATGTAAGAAATTAAATTTTAATTTTTCAGTCAGAGATGCATACACCTTTCCAGGGATGGGGCCCATAGGGAAAAAAGGTAAAGAACAGCCTTTAATTATCAGACTGAGGGAAATCAATATTACCATATTGTCTAGAAGGTTAATTATAACAATGCAGAGAAGCAGAACAACATTAAAATAATTTTGACTTATACAAAAAATCAGTGACTTCAAAGACAACTATTTAGATAGGGGGAAAGGTTAGTACAAGAAAGTTTGTCTTTATCTATTCCATCTAAGACAACTTTTTGTGACTCAATTGCTTGTGCCATTATGTAAACACTATTCCATCTTTCCTCATGTTCACGCTACAGATGAGGAACACCAGGGTCTGGGATGCAGCACATTTGCAAATGGAATTTCAACCCTTTTCAGTGCTATCACATCGTTCAATCTACACAAAGACTCTTGCATTAGCCTCCATCCCCTGATCTCTGCCATTCTCCTCACAATTACTGGGTTTCATCCCCTGATTTCTGTCAGAACCTTTGGGATTCTGGATGAGAGCAAACCTCCCTCAGAACAGCCCAAGAGCCACCCCTGTTCCCCTCCGAAAACACCACTACTGAGGGCACAAACCTTCAGCATCAGGCACTGCAAACCTTCAAACAGTATGTGAAGCTCAACATCCCCCTGAAAATAAAATGCTAGAGAAGAATTTGATCCCCTGATCACTGGAGAAGTTCTGCACTCACCTCAATGAGCACACAGAATAAAGGCAAAAAGCTTTCAGAGCCAAATCTGGTATTTCTTTATTAGGCCTTATATAAAACCTTTAATCAGTAAAGATACAGATTTTTTAAAGTGATTTTATTTCTTGTTTCTGAGCATTTGGTTGCATCCACTCCTTATTTCCAAGCTGTTCTGCACCTTCCCCACTCCCAGGGAAATGAGATTTTTCAGGCAGCAAAGCCCCATCTCCTGCAGCTCCTACTTCTGGGTATTTACTGCCATGTGTCCCATGCTAGGGACAAAAACAAGTAAAGATTTGGTGCCCCAGGCTCACAACCTCACAACACTGACCATGCTGCAAAGATGGGTTAGGGATTTCAAGACCAGAATTGTGCCTTGAAATCCAAATCCAAGGGCCAGACCTGAAGCGCTCAGGCTTGTGTGAAAGGGACAGGAAATGAATCCGATCAGAGACAGGATATGATAACGCCAAACTGCAGCTTTGCTAATACAGACAGATTATGCTGAGAAGAAAAGGCAATTTTATCTTTTAATTCCTTAAGATGCTCCATCCGATCCAAGGTAATTGTGCCATTGCCTTCTCACTTCTCTGATGAGTTACTCCTGACAAGCCCCCAGGAACCCACGTGGCAGATTAGGAGTAAATCCTTGCACTTAACTGAGGTACAGAGGAAATGAGAGACACTCATCTTTAATTAAGGTCAGACTCCTCTTCCAGGAAAACCTTTCCTTCTCCCATAGAGGGAATGGAGACAGTACTGCAGGGATGAAAGAAGCTTTCCTACTCCTCATACTGGGAAAAACAGGGAATACCCTCTGTCAGCCACCAGGTTTTTTTCTCTCTTGCAGTTGGAGAATTCAGATAGGTTTTCAGCCATAAAGCTCTGTTGTCACTAGAGTTTCCCTGACAAGTGTGAAGTGTTGCTAACCTCTAGAGAAAGTGTGTTTAGTCTTCTTGCTTACTCAAGTTTTGTTACAATTAGCACAGAATGCCAAGGGAAAGCCTAGAGGACTTTTATTTAAAAGCTCAGGTATTTTAAAAACTAATTTTAAGCTCTATAACAGACTAAACATCCTGTGATTTACTTCTAAAACAAGGAGCTATATGAAAACCCCTCCTACTGCACTCTAAAAACCACAATGCAAATCCTGAGGCAAAGTGCAGAGAGGAAAAAAAGCCAAAGTACATTCAAGGAAGTCATTACATAACCTGTGGAGTAATTTATGGGCTGGCTGAGCTTGTGCTCCTCACTGGCAAAATGCTACTAAGGACTGATACAGTAGATAGCAACAATTCTGTACTAATTGCAGAGCAAAACTATCTCTAATTTGTGGGAAAAATCCTGGACATGGTCCAGAAACTCTGGAGTTCATGGGTTTCTGCTCCCTAGAGTTCAGCCCTGGGGGCAGGGGACAGTGTCCCTGCAGAGATTTATTGGGGGCATGACACAAAAGTTGCAGGCTCACACGGGAAGGGAACAGAACGTACACTGAGATTGCACAGCTGCTCTCCTGCAGGTCAGTTCAGACTTGATTTATTGCCACTCAATTCCATTAGAGATTTCTCTACAATTCATAAGGCTTTGATAAAATCCAAGTTCCCTATTCACAGGAAGTCTTATTTGTCAAAAACAGCATCTGGAGGAGAAACACGAGGAGAGCAAGCCGAGTGCAGGAAACACAATGATACATGACATGTATATTCCATTATAATGGTTTAGTATTCTTTTACTGGAGAAACAATTTCTTTCATTAAATATGAGCTATACACAACCCAGCCATGCTATGCATGCTGTGCAGAGCCACAGAAGGATCTGCATTTCTGGAATGCAGAACTGGAATTTCCTAGCTTTTGACTTAGCTTTGATTTAGAATAGCACTAAAGTTCACCCTGGCACTTCATCTGTTACTAACTGGAGTTCAGATTAATACAGGTATTTTAATTTGTGCATTTCTATACTCTAACCTCTGTCCTGAACTTTGATTCGGAAATAAAACCAGGACCTGGGTCCCTTCTGCCTGATGTTCCCCCACTTTTTACAAGGTAGACTCAGCCTGTCTGATGGCATTGCAGTGACTGACACTAAACTTGCAGATGATTTGGTTAGTAAAACTAGGATACAACAAGTTTCTGGTGTACCTTGGGACAAAATCCTCACTGTGCTCCATTAATGCTGTCCAATGTCTCCTCACTGTGCTCCATTAATGCTGTCCAATGTCTACACACACTCTCAAGTGCACTAGGAAAAGGCACCATGTTAATGCAATCCTTTTTGTGATGGAGACCTGGTCATGCCAGCAGGAACCAACCAGAAGCCTTGCCCTGGGCCACTGCAGGTGTGATTCTACTACAGAATCTCCTCAGAACAACTCCAGTGCAACACCAAGGGAAACCTGACTCTGCCTCTCCACAAACTGCCAAAACCTCAGGCAGGGATGCAGGATAGGAATATGTAACCCTGCCCCTGCTGCAGCCCCTTTCCATTAGTTATGAAATCACTGTACAAGATGTTTCATTTCAAACAGTTTCAACCTTTGCTGCCCAGGAAACCCCCCCACCAGTTGCCAGCCCAGATTTATCCAAACCAGCCTTCTATCCACATTCCTCCTGTGCCCTTTGCAGAACTCTGACATCCTCCCGTTGTGCCCAGCTCCCAGAAGACAGTTTTGCCCTTTGTCTGCCTTCTCTGTGCCATTCTGAGCAAGCAATGCTCTCCTTTGAGAAGTCCTGAGATTTGAGACTCGCCAGTTCCTGGGTCATCTCAGCTGACCTTCTCCAAGCATCCTCACTTGAATTCAGTCTGTTCTAGATATGGGCAACCCAAAGTGCATGCTGCTTCCCATGATGTCTCACCAGGTCAGGGACAAACTTCATACCAAATACTATGAGTTAACAATCTCATTCCTTCAAACAAAGCAACTGTTCCCAAAAGTTGAAAGAATAACCAACACATCTTCACACTGAGTGTTCAGATACAGCAGGAAGGAAGCTGAAAAGTAAATACAGACTATGGTAGATCCATCAGGCTTGGAAGGCACCTCTAAAGGTCCAGCCTCTAATCACCACATAGCTAAGGTACAGCACTGACAGCCAGGACTCCTGCTTCCTTCTTCCACAGGGGTCACTAATGTCCTTGCTACACACAGAGGGATGGTAACAGCACCAATCTGTCAGCTGATGGGGACAGAGCAGCAGGTTACACCTCTTGAAAGATCTGAGGTCACCAAACCTCACACTCAGCAGCAGCAAACCCACTGGGACACCAAGTGCAAACCCCAATCCCCTCTGCCCACACAAACATCCTGCTTCCTGTTGCTGTCCTGATGGCAACAGAGCAATGCTGGACACAATTATTCCCAGAAGTACCCTCCTCCTCCTCCCTGCTGATTCACCAGCCCAAACTCAACCTCCCATTTCAGCAATGACCTCTGGGCTATGTGCATTAATTGCTGCTTTCTCCTGAGCCTCTCAACAAACATTGCCAGATCCACACAGCTCTCACCACAACTGGTGGTGCAGTCAAGGAGAACAGTAATCTGGGGAGTTTGCCTTCAGTCAGTGTATGTTAACCATGGAGTTTCTTAATCTACCACCTGTAACCTCACTTACCTCATACACTCCTCACACAACAGGAGTTTGGATAGCTCAAGGACCTTACAATACAAGAAGGAACATGTCTTATTAAAATTACATCCCCATTAATGACCAAAATCATAATTTTGACAAGTTATAATATTGACAGATAAGGTCCAATTTGATCTGTCATCTCCTTCTGCCACACAGATCGTTTTCCCTCACACCCTGCCTTGCAAAAGCCAGTGTACTTTGGATTGCACCACATGGCCCTCAGCTCAAAGCCTCTGGGCACAGAGCCACAGCAGCAGAGGATAGCTCCCTGGCATGTCATGCATGGGAAGGCTGGGGATTGCAGTTTCTAGGGAGTGAGAAGCTAAAACACCACTCTATGCAGTCAGATTGCACAGCAGGTGTGGAGACTGAACATGCCCACTCCAGCAGGATGTGTTGGGCAAGCAGGAACAGGAGAGGTTGCCACATCTGGGTCAGGCTGTCAATCCCAGCCTCTCGCCACAGCAGCAGAAACCCAGCAGGAGCTGGAGGGCTCCATGGCCTGGTTTCAATCAGCATCTCTATCCACACTGCCATGCCATTGAGAAGCACACACAGCAGGCCAGGATGTGCAGATGCCAGCAGCCAAAAGGGTCTGGATAGACAGACCAGTGCTAAAAATACAATTTAATTGTTTGTGTCTCTGGAGAGAGGAGTGATGAACTCAGCCTGCAAGCAGGTAGGCAGGACAGATGGATCAGCCCACCACACTCCTGGAGTACCACAGCACTGTGTGTTCCAGCTGAAGCTCTGGAGTCACCATGTGTCCCTGGCTGCTCCTTCACTTCTCACAGAAACACACTGCTTCTACACCACTAATGCAGGCAAAGCCACAATCGTGATTTTGTACAGAGATCAAGATACATTCTCATCCAGCCAGACAGGCACAGTGCCCTTACAAAAAGCAGCTCCCTACCTCACAAAGCAGAGCAGTGGCACAACATCTCTAACACAAACTGGTCATGTTTCAACCAAAAAGGAAGAGCAAAACCTGAGTTGTCACTTCTAACAATGGCAATCAAAGTTGCCAGCCCTCTAAGGCAGAGTGCATCATAGCACTCCATAAACCTGAATCATATGATCACCAAAAAGTACTATTTGATTTGACATTGCTGTGTAAGTGTGCTGGAAGTGCTCCCACACCTTCCCTGTGTGCTTCGGAGAGTCAGAGATAAATAAGGGAATAGTGCTTGCAGATGTTACAGAGACATCAAGATCAAGCTTGCACAAGGCATTGACATTGCCAGCATTATTTACGAGAAATAAACATAAATATATCTACACATTTAAACAAAGTTTTCCTATGGATAATTCTCAGCAAGTTCAAAAAGCTATTACATAGGCCCCAGTAAAAGCCCACATAAACAGACACACAGAAGATGAACAGTAAAAGGCAAAACATCCTTCTTCCTACAGCCATTCTCTGTCTCAGCAGCATATTCTACACAGGCCTGCCTTTTTGTGCCACATTTTCCACCATTAAATCTCCATTAGGGATGGCTGGTGGATGGGTCATCAGCTAAACATGCCAAACTTACCAGCTGGGAAACAAAAGTCCAGAGAGGGAAAAAAAAAAAAATAAAAAGGCACTTATCCAAGGTTGCAGACTGACCTGCTCCAATTTGCATAGTAAGGATTTCAGTTATAAAACAAATAGCTAAATGCTAAATATAGCCAAGGAGGAGGCTTTATTCACCAGGGCCAGCTCCATGCTGATAGGAGCCACAGTACACAATACACAACAGCCAAATATGAGGCTGCGAAGCCCATTAAACAAACAACTGCAGAGGCCTCTTTTTCTAGGGAGGTTTGTTCCACAGCCAGGAGAGCCCCTGCATCCAGGGGAGGCACTTGCAGGTCGTGAATGTGAGTGCTCACAAAGGATGGGAAAGTGCTGTTTGTTTCAACAGGCAGCTGCTTTTTGTGCCTCTCAGGCTACTGAAAAGTTTCCAGTACTAATTACAGGACACAGAAGTTGTCAAAGCATGATGCAACAGATAAACAGGGGGGGAACATGCCAAAGGAGGAAAAAAAACAGATCAGCCAGAGAAATCCTTTCCCAGTGATTATGTCAGGAGCTGGTGCCTCAGGCTGGAAGTCTTACCTGCCCCACCAGAGGATGTGCTGAAAAAGTTCATGCTGCAAAAGAAATTGTGTTGGCTTTTGTCAGTGAAACACCCTTGTCCTTTGTGCAGAAACATGCAGATAGGCAAAGTGACAATGACAACAACAAAACAAAGGGGAAACATGCACTACAGAAAAGAGTTCAAACTGAGCCAGACTGCCCAGAGAGGCTGTGCAAATTCCTTCATGGCTAAAGTATTCTTGGAAAAATAAAAATCTTCAAACCTCTGTCTTGAATGACAGGTGAAGACAGATCCAATCTGGAGCAGACAGATGGATCAGATGATTTCTTGAAGTTTCTGTGAAATCTTTCCAGTGTAACCAATAGCCACGTGGTCTTTACTACACTATGCAAGTTATTCAGTAAAATAAAATAGAATTAATTTCGACCAAGAGCTCTGGTACAGGCAATACAATTTAATTTATAACATCTTTTTAAAGGAAGCATGTGTGAAAGCACAGGAAAAGGATTTATAGGGACCAAAAAGGGATTTAAAAGTTCCAAAATGCACATATCCAGCATCCCCAGAACATTTCATTCACAAACCTCAAAGGAGGTCAGAATTACAACACCCCTTTTGTACCTGGGAGAAACCGACAGAAATAAACTATTTTGCTCACGGCTTCTGAAAAAACAGTGCCAGAGATGGCAACACTATCTCCTAGAATATCTCCCCCATCAAAGGACTTGGGAAGTTCTTCTGAAGTGTTTATTTCACAGACACATAGTACAAATATTTTCAAAAATAATCATTTGGCTTTCACAGGCACAGAGTTATCAAGGGAGTCAACAGAAGAATTCATAGCACAAACTCTCAAAATAAACCAAAGTTTAGATTCCCTTTGTGCTTCAGCAGACTGGGATGAGGAGATGGAGACTCCATGACAGGCTCAGAAACTGCAACATGGAATTCTGCCAGTCTGTGCCACATTCCTCTGCAACTATGCAGGTGACTAAACATTAGCTCAATTCAAATAAATGAATGAAATGAAAATATTACTTAATTTCAGTGCCAGTTCAAGTCAGCATCATACTTAATTCCATCATTCTGAAGAAAAAAAACAAAACCAAAAAGCAACAAAAATATGACAAAGCTGGCTTTATTTCTTCACATATCTTTGCTTGTGCTGCATCTGAACCAACCGTGGCTGTTTCATAGACACAGTTTCACTTATTTAGAACTGGATAATAAAAAAACTGTACAGGAATGATTTCCCAAAAGTCTGAGGCAAAAACACTGTCATTTTGCTGTAGGTTTTATTTAAAAGAGGTTTCAACAGGATTTCTTCTTTTTTTTTCCCCAGGAATAGCAGAAAGTATCAGCCACATGCAACAACTAATTTTTCCATAACAAGAGCTACTACACAATCATGTAAGAGCAAGAATTAAATCTAGCTATGAGGGAAATTATTTTTCTTTGTCCTGTTTAGCATCAACACTCAACAGAGCACAGAGTCTGCTCTCAGCAGAACAGGGAAAGGCTCCAAGAGCACGGGGGTGCTGCAGAAAGGGACTTTGTACAATGATACATTGAGAATTCTGTGTGTCTCCATCAGTGTCAGACATGGAAACAAGAGCTTCCACGTGGGATAAGATAGGAGAAGACAGGAATGGAGTAGGACACAAGAAAGACCAAACCCAATTCCTTACTCTGACCTGGGCTTCTGGAGTGAGCATGGACAGTTCATCTTTATTCAGCAACTTGTTTTAAACCACTGACCAGTAAAACAAAGCCCAAGTTAAGCTGGAATCTGACATCACCAGTACATCATCCAAGGTGTTCTCCCTAACAAAAAATTCTGAAATTCTACCATAAATACCACAAGAACATGATAAAAGAACAGCCAGAGACTGATTACTGGGGGCATTTAAGTCAGCAACAGAGGAAAAAACAGTGCTCTCAACCCATGTCAGCAACTTCCTTGGTCATTCTTGAGCCTTTGGAAGATGGAGAGGAAAAGAATCACAAGGTATTTAAAAAAGGCATCCACAAAAAAATAATGTCTCTATAAATATCTACAGATACCTCTATAGATAAGTGCACACCAGTGTCTAACACAGCAACAAGTCACATTCAGCTCTAGCTACCCATACCTGGGCTTTTCCTAGAGCTTTAAAAGTATCTAAAACTTGCCATGCATTGTGTACTCTCTGCTAAGTGGTACCAATACTGGGGTATGGAACTTGCTTTATATATTGTCTCCTGTCCTCACCAGAATGATAAAGCACCCTCTCAAAAAAAAAATTAATAAAAAATTCCCTAAGTATCATGGACAGAGGCAGCATTTTGATAAATAAAACCAACAGCCTCAATCAGGAGGTGGAACATATGCTTTGACCTATTTTACCACTAGTAACACAACAGAAGAATCAGCCTGGATGTCCTTACAGAGCCACATCCCTTGGTAGCAGAAAACCTCCCTCTGCATTCTCCATCACTTCTTCTGCCAAACCAAACAGCACAAGTGGGGATAAAGAGCAAACACACCGGGAAGAGCTCCTTGCTAGACTAGATTATGGCTAGGGATGCACATACCAAGCCTAGATAATCCCACCCATACTGATCCTAAGAGCATCTCCTGAAACAAACACATGAGGTTTCCCTTAAGTGAAGGCAGCCCCACACAAGTGCTCCTGAGATGACAGACTGGCTCCAGCACAGCTTTCCCTGCTCTGCTGCAGTGGCTGGTGCTAATGTTGTCACTTGTGCCATGTCTCAGAGCCTTTGAAGTCCTGAACTTGCAGAGATTTCTGGTAGGCAGTGACAAGATCTGTGAGAACACAGCCATTTGATGCAGACTCCCTCCTTCCTAATCCCTGGCAGGCTCTAACAGCAGGCAGGTAATTTCTTAATATGCTGCATCTCAGACCCAACTTTAAGATCAGGAGCTGCACTATGTTCCAAAGCATCACCACACCAGCAATGATGGACCTGTGCTGATTAAGGAAGCTCTCTTGGAACACTAATGGGGAAAGGAATGGTGTTAGCAGGCAGCTGGACAGAGCCTAAGGTCAATAAGCCTAGTCAGGTACCCCAAATTTATCTCTGTCCACATGCAGACCAGTTCTTGAGTTGCAAGTCACCCTCAAGGAAACACTTCTGGCCAGCAGCAATGGATGTGTTGGTAAAACTTGACATCTTTTCCAGCAAGATGAGTTTCTAAGACAAGGTTTGTAGGCCTGTGAGACTGATGCTCAACAGAGCAGCAAATAACACTCGGTGCTGACACGGTGCTTTGTCTCCCAGTGCTTCCAAAACGCCGCTGCAGCCTGCCTGGATCCTGTAGAGATAACAGCTCATGCCTCTGCCTCCAGCCCTGGATGCTGCCCAAACACCCTTGGCTGTTTCGTGTCAGGAGATGCAAGGGGCAGAGCCCTCCTGCCTCTGCCTGGCTGCTCACAACCTGAGCACTGTGCCAACGCCAGCAGCTCCAGCCGGGCCTTCCTCAGCAGCACATCTCGCAACAGACAAAAAACCCACATCAGATCCTGCAGGATGTGCTTAATGCCCATATCTGGATCCTTAGACAAGAAAAATTGAGCGAAGACACCGAGCCCAGCAAGCAGTCAAGCTTCCCAAAGACAAAAGACAATTTTCCTCCCATTTCAAACCCGAAACTCGCTCGGAACCGAGCCGTAGATGCTGACACCCACTGCCACCTCCGTCTCCATGGCATCAGGCCGCTGCCTCCCCGGCCGCTCCAGCCGCGCGTTTGCCGTGACCCAGGAGCAGCGGCGAGCGCCAGCCCCGCACCCTGCCGGGGCTCTGGCTGGCTGCGCACCCCCGAACCCCTCCCGCTGCCCAGCCGGGGATCCCAGGCGGGATGCCGGCCCGCCGAGGATGCTCGCTGCCTTTCCCAGCCCAAGGACAATGCGCGGCGGCCGAGCCGCCCATCGGTTCCGAGCGGCGCATCCCCGCTGCCCGCGCTCCTGCCGCACCTTCATTCATCCCTCCTTTGTTGTGGGGCGGACCGGGCGCTGCCGTCCCTCCCGCTGTCCCACTTACCCTGGAGCTGCCCGGCGGGGCAGGGGGCTCGGTGGCACCGCAGGATGCCAGCCCGGCCGGCAGCCGCCCTGCCACTCCCTGCGCGGCCGAGCCCGGAGCCGGGAGGAGGGATCTGGGCGCGGCTCGGAGCGGCGGGGGCGGAGGAGGATGCGGGGCCGGCACCGCCACTCCCTCTGTCCCTCCCGGCTCACGGCCGGGCCCACACGAACAAAGGGGTCGGTCCGGGGCTGCACCGCGCCGAAATCCTCCTGGTTGCCGGGCCCTGGTGCCTCCCGAAACCGGGTGGGAGGGTGGAAAGGCAGCGCGGAGGCTCCTGCTGGCTGCCCGCAGCCCCGAGCGCTCCTGACCTAAAACCCGAAATAATCGTAAGAGCACCTCTTGCTCTGCCTCTCTCCCCGCGGCACTGGGAAGGAGGAGCTGTCTAGGCATACTTGAATTTAGGTGGTAGCGGTTTTGATTGATACAAGAAGGGAAGGATAGAGGAGCTGGCCGTGCTTCCTGTAAAAAAGGAGAGACCCCTAATTAGCCGGGATTTAACGGCGAACGCAGCAAAGAGGACACCCCTGCAGCCTTGGAAACTCGTTCATTCAAAGCAAGGATGGCCGGGCTGAGGTGGTGACCATCACTTGGCCTTCACCCCTTCCTGCTGCTCCTCCCAGAGCCGTGCCTGGGCTGACACTGCACGGAGATACAACGGAGCAGGGCCATAGAATCATTTAGGTTGAGAAACCCCTTTAAGCTCATCGAGTCCAGCCATTCCCCCAGCACTGACACCACTAATCCATGTGCCCAAGTGCTAATTCTACACATCTGCTAAACCCCTGCAGGGACTGTGACTCCACCGCTGCCCCAGGCAGCCTGTGCCAGGGCTTCACAGCCCTTTTGATGAGGAAATTTTCTGCAATATCCATCCAAACCTCCCTGGTGCTACTTCTCTTGTCCTGTCCCTGTTCCCTGGGAGCAGAGCCTGACCTCCACGTGGCTGCACCCTCCTGTCAGGCAGCTGTGGGGAGTGAGAAGGTCCCCCCTGAACCTCCTTTTCTCCAGGAAAAGGAGCACCCCCAGCTCACTCAGCCACTCATCACACTTGTGTACCAGACCCTTTCCAGTTCTGCTGCCTTTCTCTGTGCATGTTCCAGCACCTGTCTAGTGCCTGTGCCCTGCAACTGCATCCTGAGTTTAGACACGGTGTACTTCACCAGCTCTAAGACACCCCACATCACCCAAGGGGCAGCCCAGGATATTTTGCACATCAGATGCTATGATGGAAGGCCCTAGGGTATACAGAAAGAGAGTGGGTTCCCACCCACCAGCAATTCTGAGATTTGTTGCTGTGATGCTGCTCTGTTTTGCCTGTGGGAACCCAAAAAAGCAGAGGGGAGATAGAAATGAAGGAGATGTAGGCACCAAAGCAGAGAAGCGACAAAAATGAAGGAGATGTAGGCACCAGAGAAGAACAGAACTGAGATCAACTGAGCATCATCCAGAATATCAGATTTGACAGTCCTGGCTTTAGCAAGATGATCCAGTCCCAGGAGGCAGCCGTAGGCATCCTCATTTTTCATCTTGCAGAGGGGAAGCCAAAGTAAGAAGTGAAATGGCTGGTCCAAGCCAAAAATAGAACCTGAAGCACCTGACTTCAACGCCTCTGCTTCAACTGCTAGCTCACTGTGTTTCCCTGACATTTTCCTACATCCAAGCTCAAGTCAGTGCTTTGCAGTTCTGTATACAAGAATTTTTGTCTCCCCTCTAATCTTTAGTTGCCTAGGGAGACAGTTTGGTGCCAGGAGAAGAGCAAGATGAGAAGGTGACTATTGAATCAGGCTTGGACTCCAACAGGACTTCTTGCTTCTCCATGCAGCTCCACACCTGATTTCCCAGCTCAGTCAGTCCCTATCTTTAGGTCCAAGACTCTTTCCTTATCCAAGTGGTGGTAGAGCAATGACAGTGACTTCCCTTTGTCAGACTAACAAGAAGCATTACATTCACACATGCATTTGGTAAGAAGGAGTGTAAATTGAAAATAGTTCTGGAAAAAAAAAATCCTCTTTAATACTTTCAGGTGCTTCAGGGTAGGATTTCAAATCAGGAACTGCTGAGAAGTTAAACCTCATTTTTGATCAGTTATACAATTTTATGCTTAATCTTATATACATTAATTTGTTCTTAGTACAAATAACTTCCACATGAAAGTTTAAATTACAGCCCCATGTCTACATGATGATGAAGGTCAGCAGGTCTGGGAGGAGGATCAAACCCACTGGCTTCAATATGATGAAACTAGAAAAGAGTTCACAGCTCTTATAGTCATTTCCTTGAATCATTTTGACAAATCTGCCTCTCTGACTAAACTTTTCTCAGGAGAATTTCCAGGGAGAGCAAGAAAGATCATGCAGGGACAGAGCAGTGATGTGGCTGAAGTGCCTGTAGACTTGAATTTGTGTCTTCCATCAAGTGCTCTCTCACAAAGCTGTCGCTCAGCTTCTGTTGTATCTGCTTGTCACAAAGCTTCAGGATTACTGTAAATGTTGAAATGCCATCATCCCACAGACACTACCGTTTCCCAATAACCATTTATTTATTCACAGGGGCAAAGAACCCTGCACTACTATCCCAGACATGGGAGAGTACAGGAGATACTGAAGTTTCAGCCTGTGAAGATGTGAGGACTTGTTCATTTTACACAGGTGAGCAGAATAATGACTTCAATTAAACCATTATGTGTATGTGATCTCTGACATCTCTGGCCTACCACATTTGCCTTGATAATACTCTCTACTACCCTCTTGTTTTCTGTGATATGATATCTATCTTGTTTTGAAAAGTGCCTATCTCACAGATAGGCAAAACTGTCTCCACTTGACTGATCCATTACTGTGATTTGACAAGTATCTGTATTAGATGTTGGGGATCTCTAAAAAACTTCACTGCTGTTTTCTTTTAAATTATTCTGACAAACAGAAGCATTACACAGACAATGTAAATGTAAAAACCAAGGGAATACTCATGCCTGCATCTAGGGAAACAAAAAAAGCAAACATTTTGTTTTGCTGTTACCTATGTTGTTTAAATAAACACAGACAAAAAATGTTCAAGCACCTTTCCATTTTATTCAGCAGCATGAGGAGATGAAGCACCTCTCTGCAAAGAGCTGATGAGACAGTCAGCTTGTCTCATACCAGTAAATTACCCAGCCTAATGCCCCAATCCTTCACTTGCTCCCCAAAGGCAGCAACCTTTTAAATGACAGTTCACATAAAGGCCACGTGAAGGGGTGACATCAAGACCCCAGGTGCCAACAAGGGCTTCAGAGTTGAATCCCTGAATTCTTTTCCCTACTAAAGCCCTGAAAATCCCTGCCTATGTACTGTGGGAACTGAGTGGTGGCAGAAACTGTATTTGAAAATATTGCACAATTTCATTGCTGCCAACTTTCAGTTATGTGATTTCCAGTGCCTCAAAGGTGCAGCCACAATGACAGTGTAAGCTCCTACTGTTCTTTCAGGCTGACACTATAAAGAGCCTTCTGCATCTGGGGGCAGAACACAAAATTCCAGCATTGGTGGGAGGAACAAGATTAAAGCAGTGATCTAAAAAAAAGCTGTTTTTTTCCTTTCATTACACAGCTGCTGAAAAACCTTCTTATCTTGAGGATCAGTGGCTGCTTCAGGCCTTACTCATTCTAGGCCAAGACTAAAGTTCAGAAACTTTTATAAACAGTCTTTAAATTAAAATTAAGGTCTTGCATGGTTGCAATGACTCAGCCAAGTGGTGACGTTTTCAGGCATTTGTTATCTGACCCAGAGCCACCACAAAGCCTCTAATATCCAGATTCTGTTGTATCTAGATAGGTGAGAGAAACCTCTCATCTTCAGACATTTATATGCAAGCCAACTGTCTAGGCTTTCTATATAATGAGTGCAGAGGAAGAGGCAATGGATAGAACTCCCCTCATCGTACTGCAGACACCTAAAATGGATTAGCTGCTCTCTAATGATGCTCCCTTCCACCCAGTAATTAGAGAGATATCTGAGAACCAGGCAAATGAGATGTTTAAAGTTAAATGATGAAAATCCCACTCATCTCCCTTCCAGAAACGCTCAGCACAGCTGATGGTGCTAATTTGGGTACACATAGCTCAGAAATGTGGGGGGTACACTCTGGTCTGAAGGCCTCACTTTGTTCTGTTTCACTGGAAGAAATGAGATTGTTGGCCAGGATTCAACATGGGCAAGATCTGGCTCCAGGACCCCTTAGGGGAGCACATGTGGCTTGTGCAGTGTCCTGGAAAGTGCTTTGTGAAAGGCTTTCTACTAGCTGACTTCTGTGAGTTCCTGTATATTTCTTAACATAAAAGGAAGTGTGGGTAGAAATATGTTGAAGGATCATGGCAGTTTGCATTAATTATGAAGATCAAGAGGAACTCTTACTGCTTTTTTAGTGTTACTTCCTATACTGAAATCAGTGCATTAGCTGTTACCTAAACTCCAACCATCAGTACAATTTAATCATTAGCACAGTCTGGTTCCTGTTGTTCTACATTTTTAAAGCAAACTACCTTGCTGCAGTAGCAATGATTACAAGGAATGTGGGACAGCACTCCACACAAATACAAAACAGTAAGATGGATCATGCTGCACAATTGAAGAAATTGTGAGGAAAATGCCACTAAGACTGTTTCCTACCCATGAGCCCAAAGGCAAGTGGATGATCAGAGAAATTCAGCATCCATTAAGTAGAGGCCTTCTGAAATTCTGTCCTCTGATACCATGTTTGTCCAAATGTCCTATGCAAGTTCACACTGGCAGTGGAGACCTTGGAGTAGCTCTTTTATTAAGTCAGTAGATTATCGTCAGTCTTTTGTCTGAAGATGAAGCTCTTCTTTACAGATGAAGTAAATGAGTCAGAGAGAAGAAATCTCTGTGAACATATCTGTTCATTCAGCTGAAACAGAAATATGTTGGTTGACATCTGCATTTCAGAGTCAAATATCTACAAGTAAACATGACTGAAAAAGGTAATACAGGAGGATCAGAGACTGACTGAAGGGAGATTTGGCAGTAACGAGCATATCTTATTCATGGGTGGCAAGGCACAACACAGCAAAAACACAGAGATTAAGCAGTGAACAAACCATTCCAGCACAGTACCACATATTTATTTTCCCTGTCACTGCTCTAAACCTTGTTGCTTGTGTAAATCAAGACTAAAGAGCAGACTGCTCTTTACTTAGTTCCTTTTCAAAGATCAGGGCAACTGCCAGTTGCACTTACCCAGGCTGGCATAGAGATAAAAGAGATCTGTAAGCCTCCTGACCTCAAAGGTGAGCAAAAACCACCTTATTTTGTAGACTTGGAATCAAATTTAAGAGGGATAAGTTTATTGTCCGAAGGCCTCTCTAACACACAGAATCCAGGTAACCAGATCCTGGGCATTACCATGTTCTTCATTCAGTTCATCACTTCTCATTATACACATTCAAGCCAGAGAAGAAAGCCAGCCTTAGGGCTCCCAGTGTAGTGTCACACACTCTATTGATTAGATGAAGCACAGCCTGTTTTATAAACCTCTGGAAATTCTCTGTATAGGTCCACGTATCTCCAAAAAGCAGGGAGACAAAGATCCCCCACACTGGGGCAACTCTGCATTTTTCCAGTTGTCAAAGCATCACGGGCACACCTGCAAACACTCCAAGCTCAGTCTCTATGCACTACAAATTATAATTCCTTCTGGATCAGTATCTTTCACTGGATGTCAAAAAATTATTCCCCTCTATATCCCTCTTCTTGTTGTCACCAGGGGTGTCAAGATTTATTGTGTTCTCTGTCCTTGTCAAACAAGTTCTGCAACAAACTGAAGCCAACCAGTAATTCATGAGAAAAAAAACCCACAACTGTTTATTTCCATGTTGTTTGGGCCTTGCCACAAAGACTGTTTTAGACCCAAAAGAAGCACTAGATGTTTTCTAGCAGAGGTACAGAATATACTGTGAGAGGCAGGAGAATCCTGTTTCATTTTCATGAACTAGAGCATGTTAGAAGATCAAAGCTGAGAGACAGGAGCCAGGATGAAAAAGTTTCCTATCTCTGTCCAACACTTCAAAAATATTTCAGTACCTACAACCAAAGCTGTGTTTAATGGGGAAGGGGAAGGAAGTGAGGCTTCAATTTTGACACTTAAGAGAAAAGCCAGGCTTTTAAAATGTTTTCAGCAGGCAGTGCCTGGACATGGTTTGGATTGCTGCTGTGGCTGTGGGCACTGACCACTGAAACATCCAGTTCAGTTTCTCAGCCTTTAATTCTCCAGAAGAGCAAAATTATCCTTAAACAGACTCTGACACTGTAATTTAACATAGGAAATGCTTTTCCAGAACATGCCAAGGCACACAAGAAATAATCTTTGTAACAACTTGCAACTCACAGATGAGAAAAATTGGAGCACAAAGGCCCAGAGTCCCACACAGAATCACCTACAGTCCACTGATTTCCAGTCACTAAAGCAGTCAGTTGGTCCCAACAGCTTTGTGTAGTGCTGTGATGCAAGTCTCACAATAATGAGCTCTGTATGTCAGGTATGGAATAGTAGCAATTTTCCTGTGTAAGGCAGGAATCTGGACAGTACAACCAACTGCCCTCTGCTTCCTGCCAAAAAAAAAAAGGAATGCTTTTAATTAAGGAGAGGTTTCAACCAAAGACCATGTCTGACCTAATTTAAATACCACAGGAATGGCAGAGCATAAATACACAGCCCAAACCCTGAGCACATCATGTTTCAGTTCTGATGGATAAGGCTGTTATCCTATCACCAGGAGAGCACTGGGAACCATCCACTGATCCCTGCTGTCAATTCTCAGTAAGATAGTAAAAGGTTTAAAGAAAAGGTTTATAAAAAGGAGATTATTTCCTTACACAGAAATACTATGTCCTGTGACAGCAGAGTAGCAAGATGCCCCAGATGACCTCACTCACCAACTGGATATTGCTGCAGTGGTTGCCAGGAGCAAAGAGCAGCCTTGACTCCTAAAAATCCCAGCCTTACTAAAACAGATGTAGAAAGGCTGAAAAGCTTGATCCTTTGCCAGGTGCTCATTTTCATCTTAGAATGTTTATTACAGAAAATCCTTTATAACATGGATTTTGGCTGTCAAATACCGTGGCATAACCCAGATCCAGGAACTTGCACACACTTCTTCAGTTTCCTGTCAATTTAGTTGTATTAATTGCACTTCATAAACTACACGTTTCTGTAAGAATCACTGGGAAAATGCAGTCAAGTGTGGTGTTCTATGGAGTACCGCACAGTGACACATGAGAATTGGATCCTAATCCATTTTACTGCTGCTGTAAAATGGAAACTCCCTCCATCTCAACAACTGCTTTCACAACAAATGATACTGACCTGATCTGTAAAGTGCTTTGAACTCATCAGAATCACTATGAAAGGCACACATTAGAACAGCTAATGCTGCCTTCTCTCTTCCAGTCCTAAGTACTGACAGACGAGCTCAATATCATGTACAATAAATACAAGGTTAGTAAGTGCAAAAGCCCCAAGTATAAAGCTAACAAGTGGGGAAATGCAATTAAAGTAAATTATCCTGTGGAATTCAATGCCAGAATATATTAAAGGTAATTAACTTAGTTATAGTGCAGCAGTAACAATGTTAATTCTAATTAGAATTTTAAAGTATGAGATGACTCAACTCTTGAAGAAAAGTAAATTTCTCTGAACAGATTCTATGACTGTTGTATATCACATTTAATGTTTGTTTCTCTTTTCTTTGAGCCTGTGATATCAGTGAGCTTCTCAAAGGGGATGTTTGCCTGAACAGGCATCTGGTCTGTTCCAGTCAGTAATTCACCTGCACCTTTCATTTCACATCCTTTGCAATATTTCTAAGAATGTTTGTGATAACAAAACAGAAATAGCAGATTAGTATCTGAGATGTTTATTGAAGAAAGAAAATAAGATACTAATAGAACCTTTTTTTTTTGGCATGCAAAACACAAATATGAATTAAGCCATGTAATGCCCATCTAGCATGCTAAGAAGAGATGAAGATGCTTACAAGCTGGGCTTAAAATGTCATGGAAACAGCTCTCCTCCAAACAGACTGAAATTCTTTTTTTTGTTGCATCCAGGTAAGTTTGGCAGAGAAACCCACTGCATTCACACCTCTGTATCACACCAAAAGCTGCCATTTTAAAGCAGACTATAAATACCAACCCAAAATCCAAACAAATAATTGTACCTTGTTGGGGATTTTCTGTTTGCAAGTGGGGTAGATTTAAGAGATTATTAATACTTTGTGACATCAAGGTTGTGAAACAAAGTCAGATTGCTCTTCCAGAGAAAACTGCCTTGCAAATGACGTACTGCTGTGATTTTCAGGTCCCAGTAATCAAGGAGCTGAAGTCTAACAATTTCCCCACTTAGAATACCTGGCTCATGCAGATCCTTCTTCACAGGGCTGATGTGACTGAAGCCCTAAAATTGTTTCCATGGAACATAAAGATGATATTAGAGATAACCCCTGTAAACAGCACTTCAAACCTGCAGAGCAGTTTCACTCTCCCTATCCCCACATTGCAAAAAACCCCATATTGCTGTATTTATGAACTAGCTTGTGTCCCTGGGAGATCTAGAAGTACATAAGCAGGTCAGTCTGGGCAGCAGATGAAAAGAAAGTAGAACCTTGTTGGATTCACTCCATCATTGCTGCCTTGGGACTGTGCTGCTTTGAGAGGTGTCAAGTGTATAAAAAGTCTTGTAAGCCTATATCCCAGAATCAGATAAAAGAGTGAAACACTTCTGTACCAGTGTGGGTTTGCAGGAGGTGGGTGTCATTCCCAGACCTGTCCCACAACAATTCTGCCATTTGTTTTCACAGGAAATGTGTCTGGGGACTGCCAAAGCCAAGGCCTCAGCAAGGACATGCTGCCCCCCAGCTCTCCTCAAGTCCCTGATCTCTGCAATCACTCCTTCATCCCACAGCTGCCTGGGCTTGTCTCAGTGAGAGAGGTGATTTTGTCACCCACTGCTGTGGCACTTCATCCAAGCACCAGGTGCTGGGAAGCACACTGTGCTCCCAGCCTGCTGAGTTCAACAAGGAATCACAACCCAAATTTAGAAAAAGTCATAAGTGCAGGTTTAACTCCACCCACAGGAGCTATCTCCAGGAAATCAATGAGATTAATCACACCATGAAAGTCAGCTCCACGCAAGTGTGCACTGCTGTGCTGTGGCTTGCAGGTGCACAGTTCCCTAACAAGGATCAAGCCTTTCCCAGTGCTACATTTTTTGAAGTGCAATGGGATGTCATTAAAGGACAGCATAAGCTTTTAGTTTCTAAATCCTTCATTTCTTCAAGAAAGACCCACTTTGCTGCAGCATAGGATTTTCTAATTATACTCTTCCCTTCTACTCCATTTTCCAGCTGCATAAAGAAGTCAAATACTTTGCTTACACTGACTGATGTATTGGAGAAATAAAGTCTACTGCTGGCAGCTATCTTTTCAGTCATTCACTTCCATAAAATTACAGTTCTAATAAACTGATTTATAACCTCCAATCTAGACCAGATGAGGGGTATATCAGGTTCCTCTTTACACCTTTCACTTGATGTGCATGTGTGCACACAACATGCTATAGCTCTGTATGCTGAGGTTATTTTCTGTAAGTAATATTTCTATTCTGAGATGAGATTTACTAAGCACAGTTGAGATTATTATAATGCACTGAAACAAGAGGAATTAATAAGAGGCATTTTGCTGTATTCTGGTTGTATTAGGTCAAACCATAACTCACAGTTAAGCCCAGTGAAGCTTCTGGCTGATAATCTGTACAATCAATCCCATTTTTAAAGCTGCTGTAGATGCATTTTGCAACAAAGATTGTATTTGCAGCTCTGCATTTCCTTATTCCACTCCAACAAGTCTCCTACAGTGAAGGAACAGTGCAGGTGGCATCTGTGTTCCAGATGAACCCCTGGAAGGAAGAAAGCAACACAGCTCACATTCACCCTAATGACAATATGAAACACTTTGTGACCTTTCAGCACCTTTATCACCTTATTCCATGGCATTTCAGGAGGTTTTAAAATAGGAATTCAGTGATCAGACAAAAAGGGATGTCTCTGAAGAACAGTATAGTCACAGAGGACAGAGTTTATACAGGCCTACTGCTTGGGAAGCACCTTGCCTCACTAAGAATCCTCCTCCAGTGCAGCAATAAATCATATTTTACATTAATAACAACTGAAATACTGAGCAAATGTCTTGAACATCTTTAATTTAACAGAGAAGTGGATGAAATAACCAAATAATCACCAAATAGCCATTGCAGAGGTGGAGGAGTATGCGTTTCAGGTTGAGGAATTAAAAGTAATATTCTTCAAAATCTAATCTTTTTCTGAGCTATTGGTCAACTTGTATTTAACCAAACCTCTTCAGTGTCACACACAAATGCCATGCATGTACAAACATGTAAATACATGCTTATTAATATGCATAAACACTGCACAAATATAATTATGCTGTTCATTAAAGGAGAAAGTCAAACATGTCAGTATAGGGAATAAAGGCCAAACCTCTCTCTTCTTGGGCAAGGCATTTCAAACTTTCCTGGTTTAGATTTTCTGCCACATTTATATGGGTAGCATCTTTTTTCCAGTAAATGTGCTGCCTGGATAAAAAAGGATTTTAACCATTCAGGTAAATTTTCTATCAAAGTGTCACTGACAAACATACATGCAGAACTGGAAAGCTAAATCCCAGAACAGACTTGGAAATAATTATGAAAATATACCTACCAAACTGCCCTGTTCTTAGCTGACAGGAGTACTGAATTCAGGGACTGTCTTAGGAAAATTATTAAGGAGGATCCAGAAATGGAGTAGGAACCTGTCTCAGATCTCAGCTCTGGTACCAGCATGGCACTCAAAAGAAATCTCTGCATGAAAAGCTTTGCTTGGCAGCCTGGAAATCTCCAGGACAAAACAAATGATGTTTAGGGGATAATAGTTCCTAAAGCCAGAAAAAAATCCCCTCATAGTAAACACTTTTGGTATTTACCTATATGGGTAAGAAAGCAGTATTTGACATCACTTCATCCATTAAGTCTTCAAAGTAGGAGCTCCAGTAACCAGTAGGGTAAATGCTATTATTTAATATTCTTGTTTGCATATCCTGTCTGTTAAATGTGAACAAAGTGCCAACACAAGAGGAGCTGCAAGAAAAATTAAGTTAACGCAAAAGAATCTTGATAAACTCTTGAAACTGATAGGAAAAATCAAGGTGTGATTCAGCTATGACAAGAGATTGTACAACTCTACATTTATCTGGACAAGCAATAAAATAAGGGAAAAAAAGCTGGGGAGGAGACTGAAAACCAAGAATTAGCCATGTTCTGAGAAAAAGATAATAAAAAATTTCAGTTCAAACTGAAATGTTTTCATTCCTTACTTACAAACTGCTTGAAATAAGCTATTACAGACTCAGCTTTTCCTCAGTATTGGCTCCAGACAGCACAGCTCACACTGCAAACAGTCACTGGACTAAACCCTCGAGCCTTTCCTATGTCCTCTGTTCTTGTCAGCGAGGCCAGAGGCACCAGCAACCACAGCAATGAAAAGCACTGGCAGTGGTTTCCTCCCTTTATGGCTCCAGGAGAACAGCTCATATTTTATTCATGAAAAACAAGGCCTCTGGAGGTCTAAGCAAAAAAAAAAAAAAGAAACAGGAAGCAAATATTTCTTGGGGACAGTTGGTCACAGGCTGGCAAGAGTCCAGGACATCAGGAAGGAGGGGCAGGGGTGCAGGATGGAAGCATGAAAGCTGCTTTCCTTCCAGCCTTCCTGCCGTGGTAGGAAGGAGGAGCACAAAGGGCAAACTGCACCCAGAATGTCTGTGTGGTGACCCAGGAGGGAACAAACTCAGCTGCTGTCCTGCAGGGGGATCCTGCAGGGAGTCACTGCCTTACAGGGGGAATCCAGGATGTGCACTCAGCCCAGAAGCATTACAGGCTGGGATCCCTCCAAGGTTTAGTTGGGAACACTTAGGATATGCCCCAGCCACTTGCACAAGCTCTTGCTTTGAGTTCTCCGGGTAATTCCTCTCCCAACTTTGCCACAATCCACTCATGTCCCAAAACTACATCAGTCGAAAGATTGTTTTGCAAGTGCCTTCAGAATAGGACCACACCTGAGCCCAGAATAAACACCTTAATGGGAAAAGAGATCTCTTCCCAGACAGCCAGCCAGCCCTCTTCCACTTCCTTGTGCCCCAATAACAGACCACCTTATTATCAGTACAGCAAACAATCCTCTGCTTTCCTGAGGTGATGTGAAGGTGCAGATGTCATTTGTCACCTCTAGGTGTGTGCAGAGGAACAACCATCAGCCATTCACAAACCCAACTCCCAGCACTGGCTGTGCCTCCCCTCAGGAGCCTTTCCTTCAGCACTGACTGCTTCTGAACTTGAATTACTTTGCACAAGACACAAGAACCTTCTAGAGGCCTGAGCTTCTTATGAATTCTGGAATCTTAAGGGAAAGAAAGAAGCTACCTGTTACTTTCTGACAGATTTCCTAAAAGACAACACATGCAGAAAACTCATGAAAACTACAGAAGAAATGTAGTATATTTCATTAACATGCTTCTTTTATTGCTTCAATTACTGCCTAATGAGTTTTAGCCCTCAGAATACCTCCCCTGTAGGGCTGAGCAAATGAGAAACAAGTCCTAGCAAAGCACTCAGAATGAAAGGAAGGAGAAAAACCAACACAAAAAAACCCAGGCACATGAGGAGAGGCAGAAAAATGCAGCATGGGGTGCAGCAGCCAAAATTCTTTTAACAATGTCAACATTTTATATACAAGACTTTCCTAGGTAGCAGTAAAATATATGGATTAATAATGACATATGGTTTGATTAGATAAAAAGTAAATTTATATTTAAAGTGCTCTTTATGGTGTAGGGGTAAGAGGAGGAAGAAACTCTATCAGTGCAAGCATCACCTAAGCTCATTGTTGCAAATAAAAATTTTAAAAGCAAAAAACCCTAAAAAAACCAGCCTTGAGTTAAATCAACAATCCATATGTACAAAATAGTTTCAGATTTTTCCAAGCCAACTTCAACAGAATGTCTTTTTACCCTGTGACTTGCAGCATCAAAGCTCTGCAAACAACCAAGGACACTGCATCAGTGCATCTTCTATCAACCCAAACACTCTGAGGTGCTCTGGGTGCATGGAACAAAGGAGACTCATACAAGGATTTCCCCTCCTGCTACAGTTAAAGCTGCTTTGAGAAGCACAAGTTAAAAAATACAAAAGAAGGGATATAAGTGCTAATGTTTAATTGATCAGATTAACTCTGTTTCCATAAAAGCAAGATTTACTGACAGAAGACAGGTAACCGGTCTCACTGGGCTCTTACACAGGGGTTAAATGCAACAGTGAAGTGACAGATGACTCTGCTGCTTCCATGGAGCTCTCCCAATATTAAAATTCAGTGTTCTTTCCTGTTATGTTTATGTTTTAGAGGAAACCACCACCTTACAGCAGGTCAGCAGAAAGAGCAATCAGGCTGCAGGAAATCAGGCATTTTCAGGGAAGTTACTAAAGACCAGGAGGTTATGTAATGTGTGTTCAAACCTGCAGATGAGTCCCACTTACTCTGCAAGGCATGCTCTCACAGGATTTTTTCACTTGGAAGTGGCACAGCCCAGGTGACTAATGCAAGAATGAGAAACTTTTTCTCCTCTCCCCTATTTCTCAGACTTCTGTGATAACTGGAAACAATAAACAACAAATTTCTTAAACTGAAGGATATAGTGAACCTAATAAAGGTTTCATTTAGGGAAGCAGCCTTAAATTTAAGGAGTTAGTCCAGGTGAAGGAAAGACTTGATTGCAAGGCTAACAACAAAGGCTTACCTGCACAGGAATATCTGTTACAGCTGCTTTGAAAGGAGCTCCTCCCACTCTCCCTGTGCAGTGCCAGCTCATGCAGCACCTGGGTTTTGCTGGACTTTAACCCCATAAATCAGAATATACCTTCACCCAGTAACACAGGACTGTGTCCTTTCATATCCTCCCAGTAAGGAAATGTTCACAAACCATTTTATCTTCAGACAATCAACTGCATGTTTTGGTGTTTGGTTCCAGACTTACAGGCCCAAGTCATCATTTCAATCCCAAATTGATATGCAGCCCCTAAAAACAAACCTAAGAGTACAAGTCCTGTTTTTGATTCCTCCTCTAGGCAAAACCACACCAAACACTTGGAGAAAAAAAATCACCTGTGCACGCAGAGATCTAAAGATAAAGCAATTTTAATTTTTGTTAGATTTTTCTCATGTTTTCTATCATGAGCACTTTAAATCAAACCAGACTCTACCCTTACCTTAACATTTTGCTAAATTCATCCTTTATGCTTTAGGAACTTGATGGTTTGGAATACAGCAGCTCTTCCTTCTGATACTTCTAAATCCATGATCTGCAGACTTGAATGAATCCAGAGTTCCACAGCCTGTTAAATCCTGAACTGTTGATAAACAACACTATTGCATTTCCATCTGTGACATGTACAGAATGAATACAGATGAATGTTGAGATTTATTCTGTTGCATTCAGCCAAACAAGGTCTCTGAACAAGTTTGGCCCAGCATTTAAGGGACTATATACAGCTGAAATGGGTTGCATAATGTCATGCAGTACCAGCTAGGGGCAGTCAGTGGAGAATGTTCCCAGACTGCTAATGCAAGGAAGGAGCACAAGAAAGTACAAATGCTGGATGCACTCAGTGCTGTGTCATGGCTACATGGTGTCTGACCAAAAGTCAAGCAATATTGTAACCTTGAAAAGTACAATCCACTTTATATCAAATTTGTTGAAAATTCCTTTTGAAGTTTCTGATAAACATAAATCAAGCCAGTCCACATTCCCATTTTTATGGGAAACAGAGACCAAATGTTACATTTGAAAACACAAAGAGAGTGGCACACTGGAGAATGGATGAACGTAGACTGTCACCTCCATCTCAAACTCCTGGATTGTACCATTCATCAGAGCCCCCAAATCACTCCTCTGCTTCTGCACCAGCTGGGTGGGTGTTCAAGCAGAAAGCTCACAGAGCCATTAGGTTCCTCCTTCATTAAGATCCTTCCCCTTACACAAGGCAGCCCCAGCAAGTACCTGCTCTGCAGGATGCTCTTTGCAACATTTCTGTTTGGCTGGAAGTCATGCACAGAGTCACTTTCTCAGCTTCCTCAGTGAAAAGGGGAAGGCTGTGTCCTCCCTGCTACAGTCACTAATGGTGACATAAGATCCTGACACAGGGAGAAAAGGTGATGCTCCATACCAGCCCCAGTTGCAGACAAGTGCTCCCAGGGAGGCTGCACAAGAAGAAAAGCATGGCAAGCACTAAAGATCATTCCCCTCTTCTACACTTTCAGCTTCATCAACAGCTGCATTTTGGCATCTAGGAAAATTGTACATGCAGAGAATTTACCTGGCTTTGCAGACAAAAGAAGAATTCTAGGAGAAAGTTAATCCTCTTGGATGCCATGGGTGACCTGTGTGGCTTTAACCCAGGTGTCCATACTCCCTCTACTGACTAAAGCTGTAACCACGTGGCTGGACTTGGGCTGGACACTCGTTGTTCTCTATTATGTGCTTAAAGAAGAAAAATAAAGGAAATTTCAGTCACATTTTCAATCTTAAGCATCCAAAGGGCAGGAGAGTAAGACTGGCTAGTCACTGCTCCTGCATCCTTCTTGTAACCTAGTGTAAAGCTCTGGAGAAATGCCTCAACACGTGCAGAAAGCCATAATAAAGCTTCTCTGGCTTAAAACAGCACTTAAAACCCATTATTTTAAATCTTTTCAGACACTTCTAGAAAAAAATTGTAAATATGTGAACTTTACAGCCTCCCAGTAGCAATAAACTGAACTTGATCTTTCCAGCTGCTCTGTCACCATGACATGTGCCTTGCCTCACAGCACTATGAATTTCCTAATTGCAGATGCCGGTGGCACATTGCTTAAAATTTTGTGTGCCAGCATTAAAAAAACCAAAATATTTAAAGGCACTTAATGAAAATGTAAAAAGCAATGAGATGCTGCAAATAAAAGTGCTCAGGTAACAGTGAGCAGGTGTCACATTGTATTTACCCAGTGTGCTGGTGAGCTGCTGTTGCTCTGCAGCTCTTGGAGAGGCACCAGAGTAAGGATGAGGCAGTGAATGAGGAAATAAACAGGGAGATGGCTGTGTGCTGGTGAAGAGAAAATGTGAGAAGTTTTAAAGGGTACCCATAAAATCAGCTCAGCACAGCTGTTTCCCACAGGGTCACTGTGTGGATAAACACAAAGAACAGACAGAGCTTGTGATGCTACAAGGACAAGTTTATACCTGCACATACTGACAGCATCATCCCATTTTGCTCTAGAGCTCAAGCACAGCAGCTCAGCAGGAATCAGAGCCCCTGTCAGTCTTGGGTGCAGACATGTCAGGCCCAGGAAACCTCCTAATACAGTCATGCCCTATTTCATGAAGCACCAGTCCAGTCTCCCTTCTACCAGCCCCACCATTACTTTCACTCCCACTATTTGTTCTAGCTCTGTTCTCTCACCAGCCTGTGTGAAAGGGAGAGAGCTCAGAGAGGGAGCAGGCTGCAGGGGGACTGCAGACTGCACACATCCCTGGCAGGAGGGGTCTGTGCTCTGTGCCTTACCTGTGCCTGTGAGACAGCAGCAAGCTGCAGCTGCAGCTTCAGCTGTGGCAGTGGGGCCAGCCCAAGGAACTCTGCACTTCTCTCAATGCTGTAGTTTAAGGTATCAGCCCTGGCCTTCTAGACCTACAGGATAACATGCATGAGTATTAGCCCTAACAGAAACAGTAAGCTGAACTCACAGATTTAACCCAAAAGCAAAACAACCCTGAATAGTAAATGGGTCTCCCCTCTCAAACCACTGCATCTAAGATTTTTTTTCTTACTGAATACACAGATCCATACTTTCTCTAACAATCACCTGAAGTTGGTTTCCTCTCGTGCTTTATTTCTATTGCTTTCTGGGTTTTACACCTCACATCACCCTTGCTCTTGATTCAACACTTGCTTCAAGTAGTCTTCAACTACTGTCTCCCTTTCAGTGTCTTCAGTAATTTCCATCTGTTGTTCACACTCCAAACAAGCCATCCTCCCCTTCACCAACCACAGCATGCAAAGCAGCAATCTTTCACCACAACTTCTGCATTTACCCAATTCTCTGACAAAACATGTTATGCTGGGCTTTAGTTTCCCCATGGGGACTAGAGCTTGAGCCCTTGACTAGAGCTGGTCTAAGAAGAGCTTCCCTATGATTTTCAGATCTGTTCCCTACACCTCAAGAATCTGCAGCTGGGACTCCCTTGCTGCTGGGCCAACCTCAAGGTTGTGATTTATTTCTCTGATGGGGATCTCCACTGCTAGTAATAGATGCTGTTTGAATACACTGAAGAGGAACACTCACATTGCTGAATAAATTAGCAAAAAACCTTTCTCTGTACTCTACACTGATTAGAAGTACTTAGTAAGCTTTTCTATACATCTTTTGGGGTGTGAGGGAGAAAGGTCTGAAAGAATAATCTTAAATTCAGGAGTATTCTCCTTTCAGGATAACACACTACATCTGCATACACGTGCATTTAGGCATTGTTGATGACACATCAAAAGTTCTGCTATTTCAGCACTGAATTTGGAATTCATTTAACTCTGGATGTGTCCTGTGATCTCAGCTGTTGGACTACAATATGAACAGTCTGGATTTTGGGAATGATGGGTTTTAAAACTCAGCTCCCATTTGCCTGTCCACCTGCCCTCTCAGTATGGCTGTGCCTTCAATAAATACTTGTTCTGTTTTATAAACCACTGTGAGAAGCTCCTGCCTATGCTGGGCCTGCACTACTTTATGAGACCATGCTCAAAACCACATTTATTTCAACATATCACAAAATCTGTCATCAGGCTCTCTGCAACAATTCTTATCACTAGCCTTTCTTATTGTCCTTTGAGTGCTTATCAGCAACAATTCTACACACAGAGTGGTAGAATTAATGCTAGCCAGGAAAATGCTATCTTATCTGGAAGCTGGCACTTCCTAAGAGCAGAGCTACTGTTTAATTTGGCAAGAAATGAAAGCATATCCAGGGTGCTGCACTGAAGGCTGTTATGACCAACAGAATTTCAGTGTCTCATGTTGAGCACTGCAGAAAATTAAATCTAAAGACACAAGTAACAGAGTGAGTTTGAGGATCACAGGAATGAAAACTATGAATAGCAAAAAAATGCTAACTCTCACCCTCATATGCCATATAACTCTGGTGTTATTTAATTATCTTCTTTACCTCCAGTGGAGGTGGTTAATCCATTGTGGATGTTAACTCAGCCAGGCACATGAAGAGTGCAGAACACTTCCAATTTTACCCTTACATAACAGTTATCCTACAACCACTAGGAACCACTACAGCTTTTAATAAAAACAATGTGCAAAACAAAATTAAAGCACTTACCATAAAAAATCAGATATGAGACTGCACTTGGCAAAACAAACTTCACCCTCGAGAGTTTTAGAGTCTTAGGAGAAACTCATTAAACTCCATCACTGTCAGGCCATAGGCAGAACCAGTTTTACAGACTGAAGGCAAGTGATCATATGTCAACCTCAAAATACCAATAACAGGCACTGGCAGTAACACTGGATTACAAATGCTGTCATGAGTAAGGAGTTACTCCCTCAGAGGAGCATCACTGCTCACACTGAGCTGCAAATATGGCCAGTTCTGAGTTCCTGCCTCACACAATCTTAAATTAGAAACACTTCCCAAGGAATCAGGGCCCAGACTGAAGGACAGATGCTCTGTGCACTGAGCTAACAACAATGTCATTAATTATGTGGAGCATAAACAGAGCTGAAAGATGTACCAAGGCCCCAATAACTACTGAGGTTGAAAATGAGTACTGATTTCCAGATTTTAATGCTATGGATACAACAACCCAGCTCTCCTTTAGGAGCTGGTGGCATATAGGGGCACCAATGAGCTGGGTACCATAACACTTAATCAAAGCATCAATCATGAAAAAAAATTAGTCTTGGCTTAGGAGGATGACCTTTACTTAATCTGGAAAACAACATTTAGAGTCATAGAATCTATGGGTTGGAAAGGATCTTAAAGCTCATTTCATTCCACCTTCTGTCATGGGCACACTTTCCAGTAGACAAGATTGCTCCATGCCCATCCAAGCTGTCCTTGAGCACTTCCAGAACAGGGCAGCCAGACTGCATACATCATGTGTTCAATAAATAGAGCCCAGATCATGTCCCCGACTATAACATAACTTCTCACAATATTTTGCAAGGCGCCTTCTGTTGTTTTCGTTTTACGGGGGGAGAATGAGGTAGACAGAAGAAACATTTTAGACCCCTGAAAACAAGTATGTTATTGTTGTTATCCTAACACGCAGTGGGGTAGGAAGCCCAGTGAGTCCAAACAGAGCACAAGCCCACCCAGCCGAGCTGCCTCCCCTCACCAACCCTGCCGGGGCCGGCGTGACCACCACGGCTTGGGCTGCCACCTCCCCGAGCAGCCACAAGGCCCGGTAGCCCGCAGAGGATGGCACACGTCGCCTGCAGAGCGCGTATCCTGGCTGCCTCCCCCGCCCGCCCCGGAGGCGGGCCGGCACCGCGGCCCTCCCTCCCCTCACGGCGGCAGCGGGGAGACGGGCCGCGAGCAGCCGCTGCGCCGCCATGGAGGTGGATGTGGCGGACGACGAGAAGGCCGGGCCGTCGGCAGGCGAGAAGCGGGGACCCGTCGACCCGGCGGGGACCGCGCCTGGCGGCGGCAGCGGCCACTACGAGCTGCCCTGGTGAAGAGGGACAGCGGGCGAGGGAGCGCGGCCGGCCTGAGCCGCCATGACCGCCAGCAGAGGGAGCGGGGACGGGAGGAGGGGCGGGCGGTGATTGGTGCAGAGCGGGGAGGAGGCGGGACTGTGTGCGGCTGAGCCAATGAGATGAGCGCAGGGCGCTGTTGGCGGGAAGGCGGGGTTGTGGCGGCTGAGGGGACCCGGGCGGCCCGACACGGCCACGGCCAGACCCGCCTGTTCAAGGCTGGCCCCGGATGCCCTCCGCGGTGCAGGAGCTCAGTGTGGCTCGGAATCTTGGACTCTGCCTGCGCCCTGTGACTTGCCTTGTCTGTTGCCGGGCCTGGGAAGGCAGCAAGCACAGAATGGTTTGGGTTGCGAGGGACCTTAAAGGCCGTCTCGTTCCTGCCCTTCACAGGGACATCTTCTACTATCCCAGGTTGCTCCAAGCCCCGTCTAGCTTGGTCTTGAACACTTCCAGAAATCAATAGTGAAGAAAATCTCATTGTTTTCCTTTGTAATGCAGAGAAAGCCAGCCCTGTACTATGTTGACCATGGGATAACACACAGGGTGGCTTCTCCACTTAGTCTGTGGCACCGAGTTCCTATTTGAGTTGAGCATTTTTTCCCTCCTTTTGCATTTTTATACCAGGGGAAGTAAAACCTTTCAGGGTGGTATGGCCCTGGCACAGATTGCCCAAAGAAGCTGTGGCTGCCCCATCCTTGGAAGTGTTCAAGGTCAGATTGCACCTGGAGCCACCTGGTCCGGTGGAAGGTGTCCCTGGCCATGGCAGGAGGCTGCAGTGAAATGAGCTTTAAGGTCCTTTCCAATCCAGACCATTCTGGGGTTCTCTGAATCAGTTTTTAGTGTTGTGGAATGCTGTGCCTAGCAGTGATGGAGACCCTGCAGCCCTTGCACTGAATGCATGCCCAGCCATCATTGTCCTTGCTCTCTTAACATATTCCTCCTTGTCCATCACTCTAAAGCACTATTAAAGCTTTACTAGATGTAATGCTTTACTCTTTTTTTTACAGGGTGGAAAAATATAGACCCATGAAACTGTCTGAAATAGTTGGAAATGAAGATACTGTGAGCAGGCTGGAGGTGTGTAGCTGTCTCTATATCTTTTTACAGATTATCTCAAAAAATATATGTTTCTGCATAGATCCACAGGCTAGTAAAAACACTATTGTATTTTCACATCCATACTTGAGTATGTGGAAGAAGGCTTCCTGATTTACTTTAAAATTTACAAGTTTTACATGATATTTGAGTAGTGTGTAAGGAAATAAGCCTTCTTCAATTGGGATGTTTAAATTGACTATTACATACAGTTTAGAGATTTTGGAGCTGTTGTAATAATATTGTTTTAATTAATAAATGTAATTCATATATAGTGGGTTTTTGGAAAAGAAATGTTTGCCATATCATTTCTTTCCTGAAAGTGTCCAAGGTGATGTTGGGTGGGGCTTGGGGCAACCTGCTCTAGAGGAAGGTGCCCCTGTCCTTGGCAGGGGGTTGGAATGAGATGGGCTGTCACATCCCTTCCAATTCTAACCATCCAGGATTCTATAATTCTATGACAAATTAATCTGTGAACACAGCATTTGTTAACAGAAAGATTATACTAGCAAGTATATAATTAAAACAGATGCAAAGGAAAGGCAAGAATTTTAAAGACCTGTGGCATTAAGTGCTTTTAAATATTTTCATATTTTTCTAAGGACTGATATCTAACAGTTCAATTTAAAAAAAACAAAAACTAATATATGAAAGCAGTAAGGTTAGAAAAATGAAAACAGGAGGGGAAAAAAAGAAGTTTGTTTCTGATGCTTAAAATAGAACAGAATTGAAACTATTCATTCATGTTATTTTCTTATATAATTTCTTTTTATCATTCGTTCTCAGGTCTTTGCAAAAGAGGGGAATGTACCAAATATTATAATTGCTGTGAGTATTGCTGTGCTGTATTTCAGTGTTGTCCTGGATTTGAAATCTAGCCAGGATAGCCTTGTGCCTGAGTGTCCTGGTGAGGGAGATGTTGATTGTGTGGTCTTGGGGCAATGTTCTTGGCAGAATTCATGGGGAAACAAGTTTAAATCTACCTCAGGTGCCTGCTGAAACACATCCTGTGCTTCTCCCTGCTGCATATCTCTGTTAGCAGCAGGATCCTGAGCTCTGGCACAGCTTCCAGGCTGTTTTCTCTCCAGTTCCTCTGTTGCAGCCTTTTTTCAGACTGAGGGGATTTGTAGAGAGCACAGCATAGAAAATTTCATTAAACTTACCAGCATTGCCACATTTTTAGGGCCCTCCAGGAACAGGTAAAACCACCAGCATCCTGTGTTTGGCTCGTGCTCTGCTTGGTCCTGCATTAAAGGATGCTGTTCTGGAGCTGAATGCCTCAAATGACAGGTGAGAATGAATAAACCTTACCAAACTTAAAATGAAAAAGCAAATTTCCATTAAACCCAGGCCAGTTTGATAGGATTAATGCTATAGTAAGGCATCTAAGACTTATTTAGTGCAGTTTTTCCAACTAAAAGCTAAGCAATCTCTGGTGTTCACCTATCAACACAGGTACTATTTCTTAATGTTTTATAAATTTTATAGGAACTTTTATATGTGAAAATATAAACAGGTAGAGAGCAGAATCCATAATGGTGCATTTTCTCAAATTTATTTGAAAGAGTTAAGCTTCCCACTGCATTCATGAGGATCCTAAGAATGGAAAGTGAACAGGTTGTTTGTACTCAAAACTCTTCAGTGCTTAGAGCGAGAGAAATTAGGGCTATAAGGGCAGTTGAGGATTAAAATGTAGGATCAGGGTGTTAGATGTATAGAGGACACTGACTGGACTGGGATCAGACACTGAGGGCTGATTGTATTTCCCTATTTAGACCCATCCTGAAGTATTCTGACATTTCCTGGTGGGTTGTCTGAGCAACTACACTTTGCCTATTCTGTTGGTGTCAATTATAGAACTACAGAATCACAGCATTCTTTTTCTAAACAGCAAAAAAGTAAAATCTTAATAAAAGTAGGTCTTTGAATGGACTCTCTCTAGGAAAGTGTCTGTGTTGTGTTGATCTGATTCCCTCTGTCCAGATGTTTTTCTTAAACTCTTCTGAGCTACATCTGGGGCTGTGGATGGAGCTGTGGGAAGAACTGGCAGAGCAATCTTAAATGCTTCTGCCTTTGTTTATTTATTACCCTTCACTTGTGCCAAACATAAGTCATTTTGTGGTGATACTGCAAGTAGGGTTGTTGGCTTTGTGTATATTTATATTGCTACTGTTAAATTATTTTCTTCAAGACCCCCAGAACCACGGATTGTTGGTGTTTGAATCCAAATCAGTTGGACAGGCTTAAAGCATGGTCCCACAGCAGTTGTGCTGAAAGGACAGGAATAAATGGGTAGAACTAGGAGCACTTCAGCTGCTGTGGCTGCTGAAAAAAATCTATTCTGTATTTTCACCCAACTTATCATGAATCAATTGATTTATTGTTCCAGAGGCATTGAGGTTGTAAGAAACAAAATCAAAATGTTTGCCCAGCAAAAGGTCACACTTCCAAAAGGTCGGCATAAAATAATCATCCTTGATGAGGCAGACAGGTATGTTGTGTTTTCTTGACCTCAGCTACTGTGTGAGATGTGCTGCATGTCTCCTCTCTGTGGGGCTCCAGCCTCGGGCAGTATTGAGTGCTTCTATCAAACTGTTCAAAATAATTTCCTAGGAAATGAATATGGATTGAACAGTGATCTTATGGGAGTACTCACAGCAAGAAGAGATCATTGCTTCAAAAGAGATGTTAAATATTGACATGGGATGCTCTGGATATGAAACAGAGCAGTTTACTGCCCCATCCCTGGAACTGTTCAAGGCCAGGCTGGACAGGGCTTGGAGCAGCCTGATCATGACAGGTTTCCCTGTCCATGGCAAGGGGTTGGAACTGGATGAGCTTTAAGCTCCTTTCCAACCCAAATCATTTTGTGATTCTGTCATTCCTTCTCTTTGGAAAGACTTTGGCTCATGTAGAGAATTTCACTGGACGAAAATGGGATATTCTCCTCCATATTCTTAGCAGTGTTCTTCAGAGCATTAGTGATTTAATTTTGCATGTCATGGGTGTCATTTTGCATGTTATGGAGGTCCCAGTGACTGCCTGCATTGCAGGGTGGTTTGTACACATGACTAGGAAAAGCTGCTTAGTTTATCAAACCAGAATATTACAAAGCACAGCTTAATATCAGTAAACGCTGAAGCTTGAAAATAGTTCTTAGGCTGCACCTAGGAGTGAGTGAAGGGCAAAATCTGTCCTAACTCCTTGTCTCCCCTCAGCATGACAGATGGAGCACAGCAAGCATTGAGAAGAACAATGGAAATTTATTCCAAAACAACACGCTTTGCACTGGCATGCAATGCTTCTGACAAAATCATAGGTGAGTGCTGCTGCTGCCTGGGTGTCCGTGTCACATGTTCTCCACTCTGTTGGCTAACTTCCAAGGCAGCTTCCAGAAACAGCTTCATCCAACTTATTGCAAGAAAGCATGGTACTTCTCAAAAATCAAGCCACCTGTACTTCAGCTGATAAAAGTTTGTTTGTATAGTCAGGGAGCCCTCTGAGCAACCATTTTTGATAGTGCCATATGTGACTGCAGAAATAATTTCTCATGCTTTGGCCTTAACCTGCATCCAACTCTGCTACAGTTTAGGATGTTTTATGTATTGTTTACTGGGTATTGAGCCCCTTTTTGTCCTTTCTGAATCATGACCTTGAGTTTGCCTATAGGTGAGCACATTGCAGACCTTCAGACTTCTTGTGAAAAAATAACATGATAAACATCTATATTCAGAAAGCCAGGAGAAGAGAGGAGGCTTGGCTTTGTACATTTCCACATAACTGGGAAATCTCCAGTAGCACATTTGGGCTCAAGGGAAGGACTGTAACAACTGCATGTGCTTAAGGAGAGGCTGTGTTCTTCTTGGAGCTTACATGTCCTTTTTTCTTTAAAATACCTAAGAATTGTTGGAAACTGAAATGAAGACATATGTTTGGTTGTGAGGCTTTTTGAGAAAAAAAGAGAAGCTAATTACACATCTCTGTTCCCAGAGCCTATTCAGTCCCGGTGTGCAGTGCTGCGTTACACCAAGCTGACAGATGCACAAATACTTGCCAGGCTACTGAAAATTGTTGAGAAGGAGGATGTACCATATACAGATGATGGACTAGAAGCCATTATCTTCACAGCCCAAGGTGATATGAGACAGGTAAAAGGAGAAAGACAGCAAAACAAAGACTTCTGTTTAAAGCAAAAAACTTTTGAATTGCACATCTCAAGGATTTCTCTCTGGAGGATGTTACTTGTAGCCCAAGAGTAACTATTTGATTTTGTGAGGGTTTGAAATGCTCCTTAAAAGTGAGTTGGTGGGAAGTGGATACCAAATTCGTGGGAGGAAATAAAGTCAACATAAATTTGTGATTTTTTTTTTCTGTTTTTCAATGGCAGACTTGCTTATTTGGCATCATTTCCTGAAGTGCATTTCATCCTGAGGAGGGGAGTGAGAAGTAGACCACTTCAGAAAATAAATAAAGTCTTATTTTTTCTTTCGCAGGCATTAAACAACTTACAGTCCACATACTCTGGATTTGGCTTTATAAACAGTGAAAATGTCTTTAAGGTCAGTAATAGCTGAAAATAGTTTTGCCAGAATTTAGCCCTATGGCTGTGTGAGACCTCATTGGACACATAAGCCTTTTTGCTAGTTTGTAGACAACCCTGTGTATGTAGCAGTTACAGCGTTAGACTTTAAGTACCTTAAGAAAAGACTTCCCTAATGGCACATCTGAAAATTTTGCAGCTCCTTTAAAGCACACAAATCCAAAAACTGCTGGGGAATTTCAGTGGTAATTTGGGAATCTGTTACTTGGTTGTTCTTATTTCATACTGTTGAGTCTGCCATGGCAGATTACCTGAAAAGTCAGGTTACTTTAAATTTAGTCTGTATCATGGAACATTTCTGATTCCACTCCCTAGAAGCTTGGTGACATACCAGAAGTTTAATGCAAATTCTTCTGAGATTTTAAGTGTAATATTTCTCTTGGATACAGGTGTGTGACGAGCCTCATCCTCTGCTTGTGAAGGAAATGATACAACACTGCATAAATGCAAATATTGATGAAGCATACAAGGTTGGTTTTCATGTCTTGTGTCAGTATAGTCAGGCATTTCTCTACAGAACTTTTAGTTTGCTTTGAGGAATTCACAATGTTTTTTAAGATAAGGGCAAATACCATGTAGATGAGTTGATAAACTAAATTCCTTTTGGACAGGAGTTTATTCAGATAAATAAGCCAAAAAGTAAAAAAGGAAGTTGCTAGATGCTTGAGGTTAAATCAGGTGATAAATACTACATGCAGTTTTAGTAATTATATACAGCTGTTCCAAAAGGGAATATCCTTGTCTCACTTTGCAAATAAATGGGGGATTATTTTTGCCTGCACAGATTCTTGCCCACCTGTGGCGCCTTGGATACTCTCCAGAAGATGTCATTGGCAATATCTTCCGTGTGTGTAAGACCTTTCAAATGCCAGAATACCTGAAACTGGAATTTATCAAGGTTAGTACTAACTCAGTTCCTGATGGGACCTTTTGGGCCTTTTTAAGAGGAGGATGAGATTATGGACAGCCTCAGGGGTTTCTATTTCAAATTTGGTGTATATTAGCATAAAGAAAGTGCCTCTTGACTTGTTACTGCTTTCTTTCCCACTGCATCATCAGTTTATCAGTGAGAAGTCACTTGAAGCTTAGCATCTGAACACCCACAGAAGTGCCAGAAGTCACTAATGATCAGCTAAAATTAATAGGAGATGTAATGCTGAATTTATTAGTTATATCAAAGCCTCAAATAACTCCTTGAAAATGTTTTTCAAGTGTATACTTGATTCTAGTCCAATAGATAGTAAATGTTAAATTAACAGAGAGTTGACAAACAGTAAGCTGGTGACATGGCATCACTCCTCATATTTGAAAGCTGCCCTCATATGCAGGCACTTGCTTCTTATAAAGGAAGTGGGGAAACACAGGCTTTGCTTTTAAACACAAAAGGCATTTTAGTTGGTTTGTAGGAGTGGATCCCTTCTCTGAAGTACGAGTGACTCAAAGCTGCTCTTTAAGCAGTAAGGGATATGTTCTGTTTAGTCATTAGTAACATACACACAGACTGGGGGAGTAGACAAGACTTGACAATGTGTCTGTCCCCAGGAAATTGGGTACACTCACATGAAGATTGCAGAAGGTGTGAACTCCCTTTTACAAATGGCTGGGCTGCTGGCCCGGCTGTGCCAGAAGACTGCAGCCCCTGCAGCCAGTTAGGCACCTCCTCAAGCCTGCTTTTGTTGCAAAAATGTTTCATACTTTTTTATTTAGACCAATAAAGCTCTAAAATTTACTTTAACCCACGAAGTTGTATGTGTTTTGTAACCAGCATAGGACTGTGACAGTCCAGAGCAATTAAGGTGTGTCCAGTGCACTCAGCAAAACTGTTTATGTCTGTGGTATTGAGACCTCAGCAGGAGAAACAAAAAGGGAATCCTGTTGATAGGGATTACACTTCAGGCCTGGTCATGAGTGATCTTACCAAGACCAAGAAGGACATTTTTTTGCACAAAGTACAGCATTTACTGAAGTTACAGTTGAGACACATTGAGCAAGTGCTGCTTTGTCTTGTGGATGGGGAAGGTATTTTCACCAAACATTTCTTAATGGTGCCACTATATTTTGGATATTCCTTTTTTAATCTTCAAAAAACTTAACTAAATTCTGAGATGCTCTGCATATGTGCTCCCTTTCCTGTCCCTGCTTGTCTAGGTTAGGTAATGTCAGAGTTTCAGCCTGCCAAAAAGATACAGAATCATGTTTGCCTGTCCAGTTTTGGAAACACCTTGCCAGTGTAGATGGGCAATGAAGTGTGAAATGCAGAGAGAAAGTAAATATAAGTTGATTTTGACCACCTGATACGAGATGTGAGA
>VRYO01000577.1:1527526-1564300 GCA_009812075.1 Sialia sialis | reverse complement strand
TTAACCCAGCAAAGAGAGCTCCTGTCCAAGCTGTGGGCTGCAGCTTTTCCAGGAGTTTGCTGTGTGAGACAGTGCCAAAGCTTTGCAATTAAGCATGGTCTGGTTACAGCAGTCACACAAAAGAGTTCAGAGGCACAAGTTGCTGGTGCTTGCACTTTACTGTGCCCATTTTGTTGATGATTTCCACCCCAAGTGTTCAGTTCCCCACTGCAGCTGTCTCAGTGCCAAATGGATGTTTCCTGGCAGCAGCAGTTGGCTTCAGCCTGTGCACTGGTCCTGCACTGAGGCAGGGGCAGGGCACACACTCCTGTTCTCTGACAAGCCAAAGGGGTCACAAGTTTCAGCAGCAAGGGCTGGTGGCATCGTGACTTTCCCCTCAAGTCTTCCTGCAGCTCCTCTTGCAGAGCTTGCAGACAAACTTTGGTGATTCAGTGTGCAGGAGAGCAAGGGAATTGGCAGCTGAAGTGCAGGGAATGCAGCAAACAGTGCTTGGCATAATGGATGTAATGCTCAAAGTACATTCTTTGTTCACTAGATGTGTATTGAACTTAGGCTTTGGTTCCCATCCAGTGAGTTACTATCAGCACAAACTCTATTAAATACACAACTAACAGTTTAATACTGGGGCTTGAGCTGCTGAGTTCTCTACAGACACAGCATCACAGCTTTTGTGCCTGAAAATTTAAATAAGGTTAATTTTCACTACTCTCTTTGCTTTCTCATGAAGTGTTTTCATTGCTGAATGGGGAAGGAAGAGCAGCTATGAATGTTTCATAAACCAGCAAATGCCATATTTAGATGATTCAAGGCCAGTCCTTACCCTGTGGGATGTGCCTGCCCACAGTGATGGTGCCAGGGGAAGGATGAGGAGCATGGAGGGTGATGGTTCCTGTTCCTACCTGATTTCAGAGGGTTTCTTCTCAACTTTGTTCAGTAGCTGCATTTCACAGCTCCAGTTTGGAGCAGACTCTTCTCTGGGCTAATCCTTTCCAGCTCTGCAGCGACACAATCACTCACTTTTCCTAAGAGGACTAGTATTGATCCCAGAGGCCACCAACACCTCCTGCTCTCCAGAGGCATTTATTGCCCCTCTGAGTGGAGCTGCTGCTTTCCAGCACTTAGCACAGAATCCCCAGCTCCATTTTCAGAGCTGCAGCAGCCAGAACTACTTTATAAAAGCATCTTAAATTGAAAACAGGAAGTGAATTTCTCACTTGACTGCCTACCTAATGTGAAAGAGAGAGGTGGACCAGGGGAGATGTAAGTCTTCTTGCATAGGTTCAAACAACAGTGTCTAGCAATTCTGGTTGAACACCAGAAATCCTTGCACACCTAAAGCCAGTCCTGAAAGGACAGAGTGTCAGTGAACACACATCTGTACTCTTATTGCAAAGAAAAACTGTGAGGTTGTTCAGAGCAAGACTAAGAGCAAACATTGATGAGAGTTCTGGAACAGTCCCTGGATCCCTTCCAGTGTAATGAGATGACTGAGAAGTGCTCCAGGAGCTTTACAAAGCTAAGGATTTACCCCTCACTGATTACTCTGGAGAGTAAAGGGGGATTTACTCAGACCCCAAGAAGTGAAGGGAAGATTCTCCACATCCAGTTCTGCCCTGCCTGCTTTGGCTCCACAACTTTCAAACTCAGACTTTGGCAATGGAGGAACCTTGTACCAAGAAAATCTCACTGGTGCAATCTGCTTCCCTGCTTAGTGAGGAGAGCAGTAAATCCTGTATTTTCATGTTCTGACCATGCACTGACCTAATGCCTAGAATTTTCTGGAAGGTCTCCAGCTGGATCTGTGTGTGTGCCAAGGATCTGTCACTGCTGCTAATCTCCTGTTCATGAATGGCTCCCTTGGCTGGGAGATGAATCACCAGTGGCTAACGTCACCAGACATCACTCAGAACAAGCTCACCCTTGCAGTGAACAATCCACAGGCTGCAGCACTTCATGGAAAGTGGGAGCTTCTTCAGGTGCTGAGGATGAATCCCAACAGTCTCATAGCTCTGGGAGGTGCAGGCACAATTCCAGTGACAAAAGCACCCCTTGCCTGCAAGCCTGTGCAGAGACAGCACTGTCTATGCTTCTGCTCACAGGGACCCTGCTGCCATGCACCTGTGCAGACTTTTTGCAGAGCTTTAGACCATGAAGAAACCTAAGGGTGTGAGGAGAAGGTGGGCTGGGGTGAGCAGAAAACCAGGCTGTAGCTCCCTGTGTGTGTGTGCATCCCTGAAGTGCACTAGACTTTTTCTGTTGTAAAAGTCCTGTGGAAACTTGCAGCATTTGTAGGAACCACTAGCAAACCTTCTGAGCCAGACTCCAACCCACCCACTGTTTCAGGTGGGCACCTGTGGTCTGTCTTGGTGAGTCTGCTAAAATTAGAGCCAAGTCATTTGCAGCAGGAAGCACCTGACATCCCTTCTCCCACTCCACAGCTCTCTGACCCTTAGCTTCCCTTCCCTGCTCACTCACCATGAGTGTGGGCTGTGTTCTTTCCTGAAACACAGTTTTCTGATCTGATTTTGAGGAAGAGGGCTTTCAATGCATTTTCTCCCTATAAGATCCAGTAATATCACTCCATGTAACCTCATGTCCTCCCATTTCTGTGTCACTTGATCATGCAGACATCTATAATGCAAACCAGAGCAAAACACCCAGTTTTCTTTGGAAGCTTTTTAGTTTTAATAAATAAGTGTTCCAGAAGTGCCAGATCTATGCATCAGGGCTCAGGATACAGGGATTCTTTTTCTGGGATGATGTTCCAACAGCTATATTGAGGTACTGGTAGTTTCTAAGGCTGGTGTCTGTAGATGTGACTCTCACAGTTGCTGCTGGTTCTTTGTATCATTATAAAACAGATACTGAAACATGAGGAAAACTGCCATAGACCAGCACTGTGAATTACAAGCCATGGATAAGGCAGGCATTTAATCCTCTTTAGCTTTTGTGAGCAGGTTGGAATCTCATTCAGCTCCAGACAACCACTGCTGTTATAAACACAACCTCTGCCTTGCCAGTTCCTCTCACGTAGGAAACTGCTTCTGTAGGAGAGCACGGGAACTAAACCAGAACCTAATCCCCATGGCTTAATACCATGAGTCACCCTGACAAATTGAGTAGCTGTCTGCATTACTGCTCAGCAAGTTAAGGATTCATTTCATGGCTGTCAGGGAAAACATTGCCCAGCCTGGCCATCTTGGAGTGGACATGCAGGGAAATGAGATTGGGATGAGGACGCTGGGGCTTGCCCATGGTCACTGAGTGCTTTCTCCAGGTGCTGGTTTGCAGTTGGACTTCTGTGGGGCTTCAAGCAGTGCATTTCTTCCTTTCAGTAACACCCCTTCTATGTTGCTGCAGGCACAGTTTGGAGAAGAGATTTCACTGAGGGGTGGAAATCACCACTCTCCCTGTGTGTATGTTCGCTGGGTGTGCTCTTACAGCTCAGCAAAAGATTTCTTCAGACTTTATGCAGGGTACTTGAAATAAGAGGAGAAAAAACAGTGAGTCCACTGACTTTTAATCCCTGCTTTCAACTTAACTCTGCTACCTGCCACATTTTCTTTCTAGGGACAAATAGTGACATGCACTACAAAATGTCTGTATCTAAGCAGTTGTGTTCCTGGAGGATGATCCCTGATCAGAGCAGAGGCACAGAGACATCAGAGCCCATTTCTCAATTCAGCCGCCCTTAGTGGAGCACTTCTGCTGGCATTTGTTGGTTGGACACTGAGATTCCAGAATATTATTCTGCTAGCAAAGGCTACAACAGAAGCATCATTATAATGGCAAAAAGATGCCTGTCACCAAGATATGGCAGGGTCAGGTTTCTCAGGCTGAGTTTTTCCATGCCCAGCTACATTTGGCAGAAGAAAATGCCCTAGAGTGCTGAATAGGGTGATTTGCATGGTGGGGACAAATCCTAAGTATTCTGCATGGCTTCAGAAAGATCTGATTTTGTGGGTCTGCCCACTGCTGGTGCCTACAGTCTGGAGAATATAAACCCCTATAAAACTAGAGCAGCTGGCATGTGGCATAAGGACAACCCCACTGGGTCTCTGCAGGTGCTCAAGAGAGTAGAAACCCAAAAAGGAGAGTGATGGACTGGTCCCAGTCCATCCCCCAGCTGAGTCCTAGTCCAGTCTGGAGCAGGGTGAGCAGCACTAACCAGCAGATCATTCACTGTCCCTCAGTGTCATGCAACCTTCCTGCAGCTCTCTGTGGTTTTTTACTTCATCTGCCTTGAGTAATGCTTTATCAGCAGCATCAGGTGGTGCTGATAATGGGGCAGGATATGTGGTCTTAGCCCTTAGGCAGGGCCCAGCTGAGGGATTCCCTGCTCAGAGCAGGGCTGCTGGCTGTCCCTGGCCACTGCTGTCTCAAGCTGCTCTGGACAGTTCAGAGCTCCTGTGCCTATGGGAGGAGGGCAGTGCTGGGACATGGACAAATGTGCCAAATGGCCTGTGTTAGCCAGCTTGGCATCAGCCAGAGATGAGGCACTGCACAGGATGGGCTCCTCACACTCCTCCACTGCCCATGTGAGTGCTGTGCTGGTGCTGCCAGCAAGGGCAGAGCTCCAGCTGAACTCCCTTTGGCATAAACCAAATCCTCCCACCCCTAAACAAACACCATAAACCAAATCCTCCCACCCCTAAATAATCACCATAAACCAAATCCTCCCACCCTACATTAACATACCAACCATTTACTCTCGTTTCTACCTTTGCTCTGACAGCAGGGCAGGGCTGGACCCAGGACATGTGTTGATGTAGTCTGGCTCATCATCCAGGCTTTCTGTCAGAGAGGCTGTAGGTGAGGATGGGAAGCAGTAATCAGGGAGTGGGTTGATGTAAAAGCACACAGATCACTGACACACCATGTATCCTGCCAATATTTAGTCTTTGGTGCTGACATGTTTTTGTGCCTGGGCTAAGAAAACTCAAATCAGTGTCAAGGTCTCCTTGAAGAGGCTTCAAAATGATCATAGCAGATTTGCAAGCACTCTGGGTGGCTCTTCAGAGCAAAAATAGGTTTAATCTAGAGTGTGCAAACAGGAATCATTTTGCTTAGACAACTCTCACAGCAGAGACACAAAGCTCTTAAATGTATATGTGTATATATGTGTACACTTCCCAGGCCAGATCTACCTTCATGCTTCACAGGAAGTCACACATTAAACTGTGGTTAAAAGGGTCAGTTTGAGAAATAGACTCCCTGACTAGAGCAGGAGAGTCAAGGGCTGATCATGGTGTGTGTGTGCACAAAGTTCTGTGTCTCAGGGGATTACACTGGAGCAACCTCAAATGTAAGAGGGTATAAGACCTGAAGAGCACCATTTTTCTGTAGCACCCCCTAAGTGATGGCCTTTGAGTGTGACAAACACCACATCCCAAGAGAGCAGCATTCAGGTACAGCACTGGGTCACAATTTGCACATTGCCTTGGATATTTATCATGGACAATTGGGGAAAAAATTAAGACAAGGGTGATGGCTGTGTTGTCCTTGCATGGTCTATACTGGCCTAGAGCACCAGGCACTCTGCTCATGAGCCCCATCCTCAAACAGCAAATAACAGCTGGGAACATACCTTGTCCTTGCTGGAGTTTCCATGTTTGTATTGCCATGCTGTTCTTGTAGTCTACAGCATCATCTGTGACAGGGAAGAGGAGTTTGGGCAGGATGATCCTGAACAGCAAATAGGCTAAAAAGGGGTCTTTGTGAAACCCCCATCCTAGCACTGCACGTGGCTGAGTTTCTAGCCAGCACAGATCTGCTGATGCTGCCTCATCCTTTTTCCAGCCCTGGCCACGTGCCTGGATATCTGCAGGCATGGATGGGGATCAGACAGGTCCCTGCTGCTCCTGCCTCCTCTAATCACTCTGCACAAAGCCAGGCAGGAGCAGGGCAGGCTTTAGCAGTGCAGAAAGCATGTGCTAGCTCACAGAAGAAAACCCAACTGACTTCCTATTTTGATTGCAACATCCCAGGAGTGATGCTGAAAGCCCTGAAGGGACACTGTGGTCAGTGGCATCCTCCAGAAGCTTCCTGGCTGCAGCCTTCTTGTGCTGGATTTGGTGAGAAACCTGAGCTAGGGGCTAGAACCATAATCAACTTGAACCATTAAAAACTTAGAGACTCAGTCCCCAAAGCTCCTGAATTGTGCAGAAACCACCAATTCAGTGACATCAGGGTGGAGGTACCCCCATGTGCATTTTCCTGCTGAAAGGGGAAATGTTCTAGGCCTGCTCTGTGTGTGCAGCAGCCCCTGCACACCATCTCCATGGCACAGAGCTGGTGGGAAGAGCTGAGCAGGTTTCTCTTGGCTAAGCAGGTCACCATTCTTCTCTGCACTTTGTGTGACACATGAACTGGGAGAGCAGCACACTTACCTGAATCAGAGCCCTGAGATGCTCCAATGGTGACATTCTCATAGGAATAGGAATCCTCATCTTTCTCTGATGGAGAGAAGAAAGAGGAGTTACAAAGGACCTATGGAAATGTAAGTGACCTGAGAAGATCCCTCAGCACCTGCAGGAGGGAGCTGTTTCCCACAGTGAAATGTAGCTTAGCTAAAATATTTATTCTTTGTGATGGCCTGGGGTGACCAAGGGGTGGGGATAATCAAGCACACTGGAATCAGGTGGTCACTCCCAGAGGAGCACAATCACCAATGATTTTGGACTGTCCTGTTTATAGGCAACAGATGGATTTATGGGGACTTGGATACCCCTCAAATCCCACAGCTCTTTTTATGAACATGTCTCCTGGACCCACACTTGCTTCAGGCCACACACAGGGATGCACAGACCAGCAAGAACAGTCTCATGAGCTCCCTGGAGCCATGGCACAGCCAGCTGGATGAAGGAACCCACCTTGCTTGCCTGGAGAGCTAACCGCGGGTGGACGGAAGAGCCTGCTGCAATTGGAGTAGTGATCCATAGAGATGGGCTCCCTGTGAGAAGAGCAGAACTGTTAAATCCTCCTGCCCAGACAGGCTCCCCAGGCTGAGCTGTGAGAGCGTCAGCACAGCACTGGGACCAGTTTGGCTCCACTCAGCTGTGCTGGTGGGTACTTACACATAGGGATTCTCTTCCTGCAGGCAGCTCTCTGCAAGAACAAGGGTTTGCTGTCAGCATCCCACCATGGCATCACCCTGAGCAGCCATCCCTGGGCACATCCCAGCAGCAGCACAGCCACAAAGCCCTGGCACAGCCTCACAGCCTGAGCACAGCAGAGCCAGGTGGCTGCAGCAAGGCAGTGCCCTGATCCACCCCAGCTCGCCACTTCCCATGGACACATCCTGCCAGCTGCCAGGGAGAGGGGGAATATGCTCCCTGCCTTGGGAAAGGAGAGCACAGCCCCACAGCCCAATAATCCTCTTAGGGAGGCAGAGCTCACACTGCCCTGGGAGGGAGCAGGTGCTTGGGAGCACCCATCCCCTCCGCTCTGCCCGTTAATCAGATCAGTGTGTGTCCTACAAAGCAATCTCCAAATTGACCCAGCCAGAGCTCTGCCAGCTGCAGTGCCAGCTGCCTGAGTGCTCCCTGCCAGCTCCCATCCCCTGGAACCTCCCATCCCCTCAGCAGCCATCCTTCCAACCTCAGACTTAGAGCTGCAGCATTTACCTGTCAGGAAATTCTGGTACCTGGACTCATCCCTGCTCCCTGGGAACAAGAGAAGGACACATTATACATGAACTCCAGCTGAGTGGTGTGAGCAGTTTGGCAGTGGAGGCACCAAGCATTTCAGCACCAGCAGCTCTGGCCCCACTCAGCTCTGAGATCAGGGGACATGGCTGCAAGGTTGGACGGTCCAGGATACAGGAACTGGGATAGCCAGGGGTGATATTTTAAACAATCTGTGCCTGTGTCTCTAACCGGGACTGGTCAGCCACAGCAGGATGAGCACTGGGCTTTAAACTCAGACCCAGGATAGATCCACTTTAAGATAGACATGGACCTGCTGGAGCAAGTCCAGAGGAGTGAGCAAAGATGCTCCAAAGGCTGGAGCCCCTCTGCTCTGGAGACAGCCTGGAAAGCTAGGGTTGGTCATTCTGGAAAACAGAAGGCTTTGGGGAGACTTAGAGCCCCTTCTAAAGGGGAGAGGGACTTTGGACAAGGGCTGGGAGTGGCAGGAATAGCTTCCCACTGACTGGGGACAGGGTTAGTTGGGATTTTGGGAAGAGATTTTTCCCTGTGAGGGTGGTGAGGCCCTGGCACAGGATGCCCAGAGCAGCTGTGGCTGCTGCATCCCTGAAAGTGTCCAAGACCAGTCTGGACAAGGCTTGGAGCAAACTGGGCTAGTGGGAGGTGTCCCTGCCCATGGCAGGGGCTTGGAAGGAAATGATCTTTAAGGTCCATTTCAGCTCCAACTGCTCTGTGATTCACTGTATCTGTCCCAGGAAGCTGCTCACCATATCCAGGGTGATGGGAAGCACTGAGCTCTTTGGAGGCTTTCCTGAAAGAGAAAAGAGACCTAAAGTCCTGGGTCTGAGCAAACCCTAGCAGCAGTTACACACCACCAGAAGGGCCATCCATGAAACCTCCCTGTGAGATTATCAAACACACTCAGGGAGCAAGGGGAGATTAAGAATTTGGGGTAAAATAACTGTGCTTGAATATTGCAGCAGAGTTACCATGGCTGTGTAGCTACTGGGGGTTTTGGTGATGGGGAGAAGGGGATTTATCACACCAAACTGCTTTTCCATTATGTATCTATTGTGTACAGGCACAGCTCATTTTCCTGGGTTTGATTTAATCAGCTGCCAGAAGAATGCAATCAGACTGAAGAAAATTCATAAAAATCTAAACATACTATTGACCACCAATAAGTGAATCAATCTGATCAAATTGAAGATGTCCCTGGTCCAACCAGGGGGTTGGACTATATGACCTTGAACTATTCTTTGGATGTAAATACAGCCCAAGTACATCTATGGGGCCCAGAATGCAATCCCAAATGTTCATGTGTGTTGGGTGAACTTCATCCAACCTTGGCTCTAGAGACAGATTTTATTTGCGTTTTTTCCTACCTTGCTATTGGTAAGTTCTCAGGTTCCTTAGTACTTTCCAGCCTTCGGGTTGCAACTGGCAACAACAACAAAATCACCATGTTAATTATTATGGCAGCAGCAGATGTTTCAAAGAGCACAGAACATCCACTAGAGAGGAATCCCTGGGACTGGCAAACATTTTGCTAATGCATCCTAAAATGGCTTACAGATTGTTCCTTGAATGTTCAAAAGTGGTCAAAACAAGAAACAATTAGAGAAAAAGCTGGTGCAGATCACAGAGGTTGCAAACACTTGCTGGAGGAAGCTGCAATCCCAGCTGCTGCCTTGTCACCTAATGTCCCCCAAAGCCACTGGATTTGGGGCCATTCCCCTCCCTGCACCCTGCAAGGGGCAGTTGAGAGCTTTGGTCAGGCTGGGATGGAAGACTTGGAGAGGGGTAGAGGGGCTGGACCCAGCAGATCCTGGGGCAGGGCAGAGATGCGAACATTTCACACGGGCCTGGCAGCTGCTTCTCGTGACACAAAACTCTGAAGTTCAGCGCTGAGCCCAACCTGCTGCAGGAAGCAGTGAGGGGATGCTGAGTGAGTCACTCCTATCACCCACACCTTCATTTTCACAGTGCAAGCATGGCTCCAAGAGCCCCAGTAGCTGAGGTGTCACTTTTCAACGACAGCACTTTAGTGAATTATTTTCAATGCAAAGGGCATTTTTTCCTTACAGCACAGAATTCACATATCTAGAACCATCTAAAGACATCTTGGACAATCCAGGTCTCATCATTTCATGGCCTGGCTTCAGGGTGACCCTTGGAACATGACTTTCCCCCTGTTGTATAAACATGCCATGTTTATACTCACTGGTGTGGGATCGAATCACCTCAAATCTCTGCTGCCCTTCGAGCCTGGAAAAAACCAGCAGCACAAGCTCAGCTGAACATTGGGGTTTGTGACAAGGAAAACAGGTACAAGAGACCTGAGTGGCGAGTGGAGGGCAGAGAGCAGCAGGCTGGGCTCTGAGAGAGGCCAAGCTGTGTCACTCAGCATGTCATGCAGCACCTGTGGGAGCTGGGAGCATCTTCCTGGACTCTTCTCTGATCCTTTAAAGATGTGGGTTTGGACCACTGGTGGAGCAGCCAGCATCAGCAAGGGAAGGATCCAGGACTGAGGAAAACATGATTTTGGATAATTCCCATTCTGATGCTTCAGCCACCAAAGGCCAGAAGAACCTTTTCACCCACAAAAAAATGGATGTTCATGCATGAGATGGCTTAAAATCCCACGGCTTCACCTCCACTGCTGCCTCTGCCCCTCCCATCATCCCTTAACACCAACATGAATAAAAGAACATTATCAGTGATAACCTATGCCCAGAAACCTCTTCACTGTTTAGTTAGTAGGAGAACTGCTTTTCAGAGCACGAGAGAATTCAACACCTTTTCTACTGCAGGTGTTTCTACACAGGTACTTATTAATTCCAGCTTTGGGAACCCTTTCCCCCTTTTTCCTTGGGGTTGCCCCATACCCAGCTGGGGTTCATGGACTCGTGGGAGAGCTGTGAAAAAACCCAAACACAGAGTCAAACCACTTTGCTTGCAAGACACCCAAACCACACCTCTGAAAGAGCACACAGCGCTACAAAGCTGAAACCAAACCAGGTGTAAATGTCAAGAAGCTGGGACAATTCAGCAATGAGGGATGGAGCCTGTGGGGAATGGAGCCCCCAGCCTACAATGGATCAAGAAACAAAACCCCAACCCCTTGGAGAGCCCCATTGCACCTCGTTCCCTCCTCCTTACAGCCCAACTTTTCTTTTTTTAACATAATTGACTGTGGTTTGTCTGTTGCTGAAGGAAATAGGGGGGAGTACACTGCATTTCCTTCATTTCTTGTGCTGCAGGTCAGTGGTTGCGCTGGTCCAACCAGCACCAGCCAAGGGCAGGGGCTTCTCTCTGAAGTAAATAATCTTTCTATCTCATCTCATCTCAGGGCACCACAGAACAGGAAAAGAACTTTCCCTTCTCTCCCAGACCTTTTTCAACTAGTTAATTCTTCATTCAGAGCTTCAGTCTCATTTTGGATTATTCTGTGTAAAGGCATTGCCCCTTCAGCAGCACCTTGGGCTGGGCCACACTGGCTTGCATCCCATCCTGACATTATTTTATTTTTTATAAACCCAGATTTCAGCCTGGGTCTGGCTCTGGGGCTCAGCCTGGGTGAGTCGTTAGGGGGAGAAACATGATTGGAAAAGCAACTTACTGGCTCCTCTGCTCATTCAGCTGTGTGTCCCGTTTGGTAGCTGGAAGACAACAAAAAAAGAACAAAAAGCTCTTAGAAAGGATGAGTTGGGAGCTAGAGATCAAACCCTACGGGGTGCTCATCCTGCTCTCTGCATGAATTCCTCCTCCAGCTCCCCTCCCTGCCTGCCCTGGACCTGGGGACTGCAGCAATTCCTCCCAGGAGAGTCCCAAAGCCAGGATGGGCAGGGACAGGGACCCAGGGAGAGATGTCACACCTGGGGAGGGGAGGGAAGGGAAGGGAAGGGAAGGGAAGGGAAGGGAAGGGAAGGGAAGGGAAGGGAAGGGAAGGGAAGGGAAGGGAAGGGAAGGGAAGGGAAGGGAAGGGAAGGGAAGGGAAGGGAAGGGAAGGGAAGGGAAGGGGCAGGACTCACCTGGGGAGAGCTGGCACCTGATGCAGAGGCTGACAGCCGCCCCCAGCAGCATCAGCGCCGCTGCTGCCCACAGCTCCAGCTGTGCCATGGCCCCAGAGCAGCCTGGAACACAAGGGACCTCGTCAACCCCGGGGCGCATGGGGGGTGGGGACACCCCTCAGAAAGCTTTTAGATTTGGAGAATTTGGGAGAAAATTTCTGAATGGGGTTTTTCTAGGAAATGGATTTAAGCAGGGTTTTTCTTAAGTGGTTTGGTGGGGGGGGAAACCTGTTTATTTAACAGGCAAAGCACTTTTTAAGCACAAAAGGGAACAATAATGAGTAATAAAGCTTTTCACTGCTCCAAAGAGATGACAAATGTAGAAAAGTTTATTTTGTGTGTTGCAGCCCAGTTTATTCAGTCCCTCTGGTGCTGGGAAATGTCACAGCCCAGACCAGGCCCAGTGAGCCACGGGTTTGAGCTCCCAGTGCTCTGTTTTCAGTCCAGAGCAGGTTCAAACAATTCCAAGAAAAAGGAAAAAACCCCCGCAGTTCAGCGAGCTTCTCTACCTCAGCTAGCCAGAAAAACTAACAAAAATAAATAAACCAAAACCTCTCTCCTACTGCCCACTGCAGACAGCACAGCTGTGTGAAGGATGCAGGGGAACAAGAGAGTCTCTGACAACAAACTGTGCACCTCTGCTGTCCCCTTCACTCCTGGAACCAGTCTGAAAGCTGCAGAACTCAACAGAACAGACAACTCAGGCTACAAGCACCATAAAGTCACCCCAGGACATTCCCCAAAAAGCCTGGTGCTGTTTGCCCTCCCAGCCATGGAGGATGCTGGGGATGCAGGAGAGCTTTGGGTTTGTATGGCAGGGCAGAGGCAATGCTCTGAATTCTGAATTCCCAAACCCACCTTGCTGCCAGCACACAGTCATTTGTTAGTATCTAGAGGAGAGGGCAAAAGGAGGCACTCAGCAGATTTTAAACACCCAAGACCTTTGCACAAAGTGCTCTGGCTTTTCCTGCAGCTCAGTGACTCCCAGAGTTAAATTCCCCACACTTTTTTCTGCATGGAGCTGCCTCAGCCACCAGCTCTTCCCCTCCTTTCCAGGACAGGCTTTCCACAAACAGCAGCTAACCATTTTTAACAATCAGCATGATTTGGCTTCAGCTTCTTCCTTTAAAATACAAAACATCCTACAAATATCCCAGAAAGCAGCCTGCTGGCACTGAGATGGATCATTTAGCCCATTCCTGTTCCCCAGGGTCAGATACAGATTATTTTAATTTATTTTTGTTTTTAATAAACTCTTTTTTTCCCTAGGGATGGAGGTTTTTCAGTGTGCCAAAGGCCAGTACATCATCATCTGGCTGTCAGAATCTTTCCTTCTGCCTACCTTCAACCTCTCTTATTACAACTTTAGCCAGTAATAAATTGGTGAATGGAGGAGGAAAGATACATTATAGCAATTGCTAATTAAAATAATTCCAAACAATGAAACAAATGCCAGTAGCACACAATAGGAGGCAGCATCTTGATTCTGCCCTGCTCAGCACCTTCTGCCTCTGCTTGATTAAAGTGGAATAAACAACATTTCCCTGCCCAAACTCTGCAGAAGTTGCTCTGACAGCCCATTCACATCAGAGAAAACCCAAATCCTCCTGTGGCAGCCGGGCCTGTGGGGCTGAGCAGCCTCCTGCAGTCCCTGCCAGCTCTGGGAGCAGCACTGGGAACACTGGTGGGAGCTTTGTGCTCCAGTTTGTCCTCAGAACCTCAGTCCTGTGCCACAGTCCTGACTGCCAGGGCATGGTGAAAATAACCCTAGTGTAAATCGGCATGGGGCAGGGAAAGGAGGGCAGGAAAATCCCTCAGACAGGTCCTGAGCACAGCCAGAGCAGGGGCTGAAGGGGTTTGGTGTCAGAATTCTCCCAGGGGTTCCCAAGCAGAAGTGACCAGGACAAGGCTTTGGGGACAAACTGGGCTTGCTCCTCTCATCTTCCAGGATCCCTGGGCTCTCCAGGACCTGGCAGCTACCAGCACTCTCCCCACCATGGCTTTGCCTTTTACAGGCCCCCAGAGGCCTCTCTTTCCCTGCACAGTTTTGCAGCACTTTCTGAAGAACGAGTTATTCTAAATTTAAGTGCCCAGACCTGCATGCACACACCCCAGAGGTGCAGGACCAGAACCAAGAGAGCCCAGTGAAAACCATGTGGTTTCTCCCGTCATTTTTCCTTTGCTCAGTATCCCCATGGAGCTCATGAGCTGTGGATCACCTCTAAAGCATCTCCAGGAGGCAGCTGAGGGGAGCTGGTGCCTCAATGTTGGTGTCTAAAATGCATTGCTGCTTTGTTTGCGGGTTTCCTGGCTTTTTTTATTTTTCTTTTTTTTGTATTTCTTTATTTTTCTTTCAAGTGAAGGCAAGGCAGATCTGAAGGCACCTGACAACACTGACCTAGTTTGTCCCATTCCATGGCAGCCTCCTCCTCCCTTCCAGAGCCAGTTTTATTTTGGTTGCGGGCAGTGAGGCAGCAAAACCTGTCTGCTCCTGAGCCCCCACTCAGCAGGGACACAAGATGTGGTTATTTGTGGGGCTGAAGAACAGGATATGGTGTGTCCCACCCCATCACATCTCTGTGGCCCAGGAAAACCCCCAAGTGACACACACACCATCAGCCCGGAGATCATTTGTGCTCCCCAAATACCCCGGCCCATGGAAAATCCTTTCTTTTGGCACAAGCCCTGCTGCGGTGAGGAGCTGACAGAAGGAGGTGATGAACAGATTTATGACAAGCAGAAGGCTGGAAGCACTTACTCACGGCTAGCAGGATATAAATAAAATATTTGGAAGGCTGAGTGTGCTTGCCTGAGCTCTGCCTTGGGGAGCTGGAGAGGAGAACAAACAGACTCCAGCCATGGGGAGCTGTGCACACAGGAGCTGTGCAGCTCTTGGATTGTCAGCCCTGCTGTGCAGCTCATGGATTTCCAGCCCTGCTGTGCAGCTCATGGATTTCCAGCCCTGGGGAGCTGTGCAGCTCATGGATTTCCAGCCCTGGGGAGCTGTGCAGCTCATGGATTTCCAGCCCTGCTGTCAGGATGCTCATCCCAAACTCGGGGACAGCCCTGCTCCCATCCAGTTCAGGGGTGACACTGGGTGGTGTCACAGTGCCCTGTTCTGTTCACACACTTCTCTCTTCTCCTTTTGCCTCTTTTCCCATTTTTGTGCTGAGGGACCAAGCACACCCCGAGCACCAGGACCCCACAAATCCCTCAGGAGCAGCACCCTGGGGTCTCCTCCAGAGGAGGAATCTCCTCTTCCCAAGCAGGGGCTGCTCCTTCTCTGGCCTCAGGTATTTTTGGCAATGAAGGAGACAGGCTTTTTCTTGCTAAAAAAAAAAAAAAAATTGGAAAAATTAATGATCTTGGAAAAGCTGTCTGTGCCAGGTCTTGTCCTAATTTAAGGATTCGCCCCAGTAACAAGGCTCAATATGAAGATCCAAAGGAAGGAGAAGTGGTTTTGTCCAGGAAGATTAAAAGGTCTTCTGCTTTTAATTCCGCTGAAATGGAGAGCGAGAGGACATGGACAATCACTGTCCATCTGTACAACAGCAGCACAACCAAGTGAGAAAAACTTTTAAATTGAAAAAAGGCAATTCTGGCTTATAAAATAAATGGATATAAGCTGGATTTGCACAGGCTAGAAATAAAATTCCTAATGGATGGAAAGTCTGGAAGAACTTCCCAAAAGCAGCAGAAAAGGCACAAAGCTCACTTAAAAAAAACCTGCAAGAGCACTTAAAGTGAACTTTATCTTTTTGCTGAGAAACCAGGAGAGTGAGGAATGTATCGATGTGGTCTCAGCAATGGCTGGTTTTCCATGAGATAATTTCTGATGAAAACATTTCAGCCCTTTGCAGATGTCAAGCCCACCCCTGAGGTCACATTGCAAAATGTGTATTTATATTTTTTTTTATATATTTATATGTATTTTTATATATTATCATGTATTTATATTATGCCTTCTACTTATCAATCAAAAAATGCCCAAAAGGCAAATATAAACCAGGCGCTTTCTCTCCCCTCCAGAAAGTTTCGTGGTCTGCACCAGTTTGCAGTAAATTAATTCTAATTCAGGCTGGTAGGATGAGTCACTGGAATGAAATATGAAGTGGAGAGAGTATTTAAAGACTCACCATATGAAACTCAGCACACTGACTTGTTGAACAGATGCAATATTCAACTTGAGTCAATGTCTCTAACGTGTTTAAGAAAAGCAACTCCACTTTCTGTTTGCCTGTGTGGCACAGATTGAGAGAGAAAGTCCCAACAATTCAGAAATTAAAGTCTCAGACCGAGGAAGCTCCTGTGGCTGGAACAACTTCAATGACCAGCGGTGAGCCTTCAGAAAACCTCCTTTCCAGAGGTCTGCACATCTCATTTCCTATCAGATTCATGCCACTGTCAGCCTTCTTAGGAAAGCTGCTGCCATGAAGTCTGGGGGTTTTACAGCTTTTCAGGCAGATCAGGCTTCTATGCCAACAGATGCATTTCGGTAGAACGTATGATAAAAGGGGAAAATTAGAATTGATAAACCAACTTTCGCAGAGATTATAGCTTGGGAAAATGCTTTAAAAAAACCTAGGGTGGAAAATATGGTGTAAAACCCCCATCACAACAGGCATGGCAGCACAAGGAGATAACTCACAGACTCATCTTGTATTTGTAACTTCCCTGTTCCAGGCAGCACTGAAGCCTCACAGCATCACTCCCTTCCACTGGGAGCCCGTGTTAGCAGTACAAACCCCTGTGCAACTACAGACTCCAGAGCCACCAAAATGAGCCAATCTCATGCAAGATTATCCCAAAATTATCCTCTTCTGCTAAATGGTCTGCCTCATGGCCCACATTACACTGAACATTGCTCTCACAAGAGAAAACGGTTGCAAAACCAAATCTCCTTCTATCTAGAATTAGCTATTTCAAGCACTTACATACAGAGAAATAAATGCATTCATATCCCTGATGCCAGTCAGCTCTGAAATCAATGGAAAACCCAGGAAGTGTCGTTTGAATCAGCTATTTTTAAGGACTGGGCTCTGGAGGGGGAGCAGCGTGGGCTGCAGCAGTCCCAGAAGGACCATGCAGGCATGAGGGAAGCTCAGCACACACTGAATCTTCCAGAATATTTTAGAAGATGTGAATGCAGAAATAATGTAATTAAACCCACGCTTCCATCAGCAGATGGACGAGGAGATGCAAAGGACAGAAGTGTAAAGCAGCCAATCCAGGCTGGGTGGGATGGACTCACCCCAGGTCCAGAGGGTTCCAAATGCTGCTGAGAAGGCAGAGTTGGCAATTCCTGCCTTGGAGCTGGTGATGGCCAGGAGCAGCAGCGAGGAGGGAACATCCACCATGTTCCTTTCCACAGAGGTTTTACAGGGATTGATCCTTGAAAGGGTGGCCAAGGTCTAAAGCGGGATCTGTGAGCTCGGTGGGACACCCCACTGTCCCCACAGCACCCCTCCCTCCATCACCCACCTTACCTCAGCTGTCCCCGCCGTGTCCCAGCTCCTCCAGCCCCAGCAGCTGGGACAGAGCTGGTTCCTCCAGGGCTCGTGAGCAGCTGCTGGTTTCCTGTCCCCGTGAATCACTAACCCAACATCCGCTGCCCAGGCTGCTCAGCCCGCCCGGGTCACTCGGGCTCCTGGGGCAGAGGAAGGGGTTTGGTCAGCCTGGAACCACACACAGCACCCAGCTCACCTCCCCTGAGCTTCAGCTGGGGTTGGTGCCCCAAAAACGCTCAGTTTGTCTTTTAGCAAAAAGCCTTCGCAGGAACAACCCCGCGGCAGGAAAATCTCAAAGCAGGCACAGCAAACTGCAAGAACTCTCTTAGGTTTTATGGAAAAGGTGGCAGCAAGTTTCAAAGGCAGCAAATCCCCGAGGTCACTCTTGCTAATGTCCAAACCTGGGGCTCCTGTCCAGTGACATAAGAATAAAACCAGTTCCAGTCCTGTAAAAATAAAACCAGTTCTTACACTTCAGCATCGACCGTTTGCACGCAACAGCACAAATTCACTGCACTCTTAAAAAAAGTAATTCCTCAATTTTTTTGGTGCTTGAGTGGAATAAGGAGGGTTCATGAATTCCCTTAAAGCCCTGTCACAGTCCATGAAAGAGGGATCCTGCACTCACATAAATGTGTATGAGAGCCATGGGGTGCACGAGTCACATCCAGAAACAAAGCGTTTCACGCTGCTCTCACTCAGGCTCTACAGAGCCTCTCTTACATGTAAATTGTTCAGAAAAGGGAAATTTCGTTATATTTAAATTAGGGCACTCTGAAGCTGCCACAAGCAGCCACCTACACCCAGCTCTCTGTGCAAGAAGGTGACTCTTCATCACAAAAATTATTAAGGAGCCAACTGGCTACAATTTTTGTAACTCTGGGATGAAATCTGGCTCTTGAGCTTTCAAGAAGAAATGTTACTTCAATAAGATAATTATCCACTGTATATTATCCGCTGCAAACGGACTTTGTCTCTTCCAATTCTAACCTGAGATGCAAAAATAATGCACCTTCCAGAGCCATTCCCAGACAAAATCCAGTGCTGAATCCTGTCCTGAGATCAGTATAATCTGAACCAAAGATAAAAAGAGGCAGACTCAGCTTTTAATGGCTCACAGGTTTCTGGGTAGTCTCTGTGTAAAGGATATTGCAAAATGTGAAATTTTTTTTCACTGCCAAAAGAGTTATTACAAAATTGATCTTTCAAGCAGAGGCCTTAGAGATTCAATAGTTTATTAATAGCTTTGTAGCAGGGCTTTTACATGTTCAAACATAAGGTAACAAGAGAAGTTTTGCAGAAGAGTTCTTTATAGCAGAACTGATACTCAAAATATGGTGGAGACATTCACAGTTCATCTTTTGTACCCAAAATCAATTTTGTCAGGAAGAGCCCCTGCTAGAAAGGTGCCATGTGTTTGTGTGCACGAGTATGACTCCGAGCTGTGGTGTGGACATTACCCTGCTTGGCTGCACCTCGTGTTAGTCCCAGACTGTGCCTGGGGGAGCAGTCAGCCTCTGCAGAGCAGGCAGGAGCTGCTCCTGTGCCCAAGGAGGGTCACCCCAGGGTGACAGAACAGCTCTTGGGCAGTGATGCCCTTCAAAGGCAGCAGTCCTCTGCAGAGGCCAACCACTTTGATTAGAGATGAATTACTGCAGCAGCACACACCTCCCTCACACTGCTCCTAGGAAGGGCTGGATGTAAAGCTTTAGGATGAGTCCTCACTCCAAGCACTTTCCAGCACAGCCACAGGTTCTGCTCTTTATGAACTCAGACCAACTCTCCTCCAACACACCCAAAATGACCCCTCAGGCACCAAACCCAGCTTGGGAAACAGGGCTCTACCCTCCTGAAACCCCTCTGCTGCTGGAAACAATTTCTGATTTGACAAAAGGTCAAAACCACAGCAGCAGCATGTTTTCATCTACTGCAATAAGTTACAGAAACACCAGACTGTAATTTCACCATTTGTGTTCTTTTCAAAGCTCACCCATTTCAATTTGGGTTTGTTTCCCCTCATAACACAGCTCCTAGTCCTTCAGGCAGGTTCACCACTTAACCTAACCCACTTTTTCACCTTTACATACAAAGCTGAGTAACTGCAGAGAGATCTCTTGGGTCCAGAAAACTCATGGGAACCCATCTTCTACCCTGCTCAGCTTACCTGGGCCCTGGGAAGCCAAATGCCTGAGGGCTGATTTACATTCTTTCCAATAAAGGTGGGGGCTGCTCAAAGACCAGCTGACTCTGCTTGAATCAGGTTTTGGGATTAACACTAATCAAAAATCAGCAGGGAAACAAGGACTGAACAACAGGGCATCATCTAAACCCCTTCTGCACAAACACACCCAGTGCTGGAAGGTTTGAGACAGATCTAACATGTTTTCCAAGCTCCAAGAGGCTCCAAGCTCATCAGCTTTACAAGTCAAGCATTGCTGTGCACCAGATCAAGCCCCTCTTGCTTTGGGACAGAATGAGCACGTGTCTCATCCCAACCACTAACTGGGATTACAGTGCATTCCATCTGTCTAGCAACGTTTTCATGGCAGCTCTAACTCAAGCCACATCCTGGAGGAAATTTCCTGATGCGCTGAAGTAGTGCTGGATAGTTTTACACACACTCAGAAAGGTTTCTCTGTGCTGTGCTGGAATGAGCCTTTCCCCAGGCACAGGGGAAGTGCTGCCTCCTCCCCTGGCCCAGCTGCACGTTGACTCTGTCTGAGCTGAAACCGAAAGTGGCTCCGTTCCTGCTGAAGGAAAATAAATGCTGCTACCACCCAGTGGAAAGTCCTCTCACAGCCAGGATCCCCGGGTGCTTCACAAAACTTTGGCCAAGGAAACTTTGCAAATATTAATCCCAAACATCCCTATGGTACAAAGCTTCCTGTTCTCATCCTGCTGACTTCATCCTTGCGGACACAATGATCCTTAAATTTGAAGACAGAAACCTAGAAGGTTTGAATGCTTTTATTTGAATTTTTATACAGCAATACAAATTATACAGATTCGTTACAGTACAGATTTTGCAGGGGTTTATAGAGGTACTTTGTGAGTTTTTGGTTTATTTAAAAGAAAGAGGCAGATCTCAGGAGCACGGTGACATGAACAGGACAATCTTGTGGTAGGAAGCAAATCCTGACCACAGGAAACACTAACCTGGCTGAAACCTACTGGGCAGAAAGGTGGTGGTAGCATTCCCAGCAATAACATCCCAAAAACATCAACCCTGGGATACTCCAGAGCTTTACACAGGAATTGGGAGCACACTGCTGAGAGGGTTGTTCCTGTGACAGTGCTGGAAGTCCTCGAAGCCCTTGGATGTGCTCTGCTGCAGAGGGGACAGAAATGAGGGAAGCTGATGTCACACTGAACCTGCTGTCAGCAGGTGATGTCACCAACAGAGTCACTGCCATGATGGAAAAGGAAACAGAAAATGGTTTAGATTTAGTCACTCAAACAGTACAGTGAGATGAGGAACACAATTTCAGACCTAATAACGCTGTCATGTGCCCACCAAGACACCACATGTGCCACCAGAACCTCATGGCTTGTGTCTTGTGTCCATCTCAGGCTCCTGTGAGCACACAGAACAGCAGAGCTTCCCTGCAGGCCCTAGTGCACAGGAGAGGGGCTGAACATACAATGTCATCAAGGTATTGCTATTACTAATGTGCATCAGGCTTGAGAGTCAAGTGTCTGGCACTGAAGGGTTAAAGCCTTTCAGCAAGCAGGGTCAAAAATATGATTACACCATCCTAAATGCTTCTATTCAGTTTGGTTTAATACTGCTACAGCAAGTGCTATCACGAACAACAAAATAAATTACAGATTATAGAAATAAAATGTATGCACCAAATAGAAGATGTCTCTCTGCCACTTTTAACTCACTTTGTTCCTGCAGTGGGTAAAAGTGGCATTTAAGAGGAGGGAGTCAACTACCAGATGAGAAAATTCCACTCTCAGCTGGAAATCAAATTCTTTTTCAGTCACAGAAACTCCCCTTTCTAAAAATCTAAGATAAGCAACATCAACTAAATTGCATCCCAAGAATCCATCCCAGGGAAGCCCTTGAGAAGTACAAAGGTAACTGATCCTACACTAGAATGTGCTGGAATAGGCAAGCAGCCCCTTTCCTTCAGAGCCTTTGCACTCCACTGGCAGTGAAACACAGAAACCATCAGAATGTAAAACATAAACAGATTTCAAGATGCTCAGTGTTAACAGCTCCTCACGCCTGCTCTTGCTGGGAGTGAAATAACCCCCAGACAGCTTCTGTGCAAAGAGAGGGAATGGGGCTGGCACAGAAATCCTTGGACTGTGCCTTGGAGCCAACCTGACACACAGAGCCCATGTCCAAAACATCCCCAGGGGAACAGGGGGTGTCCAGCAAAGTCTCTCCAAGCAGATTTGTCCAAAGCAGGCAGCAGGACAAGGGCTGCTCTGCAAGCTGCAACATGCCAACTCTAGTTGAAGAGGTTACACATACATTCCAAAAGTTGCTGGCTTTAGTGTTAAATCTAAAATCTTAAATCTTCCTACACAGACTAAGGCTTGCAGTATTACAGGATTTGCTCTAAAATTCTCACAATTTTATCATCGTTCCTGTAGACAAGTCAGCAGCCAGTACTACAGGTAGCAAATGCTCCTACTAGACTATGCACTAAAGTCAGGATTGAAACTGTAACAGTATTCATAAGTTAAAAATACCAGTATCATCCAAAACTGGCCACAATCACCATCAGCCCTGGGACACCTGCAGAACTTCAGAAATGCATGGTCAGCACTGGAGATGTGAGTAGTGGCAGCACATCTCAGCAGGTGAACAAGTTGTTGCTGCTTTAGGAAGCCACACTTCAGGGCATGAACTTAATGAGACTCTACCATCACCAGCCCTTTATTTGAGTGTGTGAACATTCCTCCACCTCTTTCTTCAGCCATCAGAACAATGTTGATGGCCACAAGCACAAAGAGCCTCCTCAGAAGTTGCTCCAGGCTTGCACAGCCCAGCAAATCAGCAACACACCCGTGCCAGCACTGGGTGCTGCCCTGAGGACTGGGATGAGCTGGGATTGTTTTTTTGGTGGTTGGCAGCAGAGTTTTGCAGCACATTAAATGCTACTGTCCACTGCAGCAGTGTCCAACAGCTGCAGATTCCCACCTTCCTCATTTGCAATCAAACTGCAGAAACATGGCAAAGCACTTCCTACAGTAGCAAAGGAAACTCTTGTTTCAGTTCCAAAACCTGCCTGGTGCCTTCCTGCCTTCATTTTGTATATTTGTCTAAGTTTAAGCTGGAAGAAAGCACTGTACAGCTGCCAGAAATAACTCAGTGAGAAATGAATGGCCACAAAGTGAGTGATCCATTTGCTACACTGCTGTACCTTCTCAGTCTGGGCTTTGCTATGCCAGGCTTAGCTTTAAGCAGCAGATAAAGTTAAGCACCACAGGTTAGACCTCAACTGCTTTTCCAAGTAGGATGGGAAGAAAATAATCTTGCTTCCTCCTACAAAACTTAATTGCCACATCCATATATTAAATGCAGTTAACTGTTGACAAAAGCTGGTTTGATAAGTTTCTATATGGAAAATGTTCATCCAATAAATTTTTGAAGGAGGGAAAGAAAAAGGACTGGAGGAGTCTGACCCTGAGCCACATGGGAAGCACAGTCTGGAATGCTCCAAAGAAACAAGGTAATGGCATGAATGTTTGCATAGGAAAAATTACTTTAAAAAAAAACCCTAGAAAATAATAAAAAAAGTAATGACACAATTTTGGGATCAGGCTGCTTTCACTAGTGGGAAACCCTTAACCAAACCAGTATTAGCAGATACAGAAGAAGACATTTAGAACTAAAATGACCCATTTGCCACCTGTCTCACTCCTCAGGGTTCATTTTCTCCATGCAGTGATGAAATTCCTGCTTCCAGCAGCACCAGTTTGACAGAGCAGCTGTGTCAAGTGTGGTAAGAGCTGCAGGGGACCAACTCTCAACCCTGATCTTCCACACTCCTGAGGCTGCCAGGCAGGAGAGCCAGGTGCTGGCACACACAGCTCCAGTGCAGGACTGGGACTCTGCTCAAGCCATGGGAAGAGCAGGCTTAAAGAGAGGCTGGACTGAGTAGCTGCAAGCAGGAACACTTCCCATCCTTCCAGGCAATGGAAAGCAGTAAAACCAGCAGGGAGGTCAGAGCTCATTTCCTCAATAAAAACAAGGCTCTACCTCTTTCAACTTACTCTGCAGTACATTAAAGCACAAACTTCAAAGCCACAGGGCAGCAGCCTCCTTAACCATTATGCCTAGTTGGAAAAGTTTGGAGGAAGCTGACAAACAGCAGCAGTTGATCCATTTACTGTCCCAGCACCAAGCCCACAGGACACTGCTCAGCACTCACACTGGAAGGACATCCTGCCCTGTGCCAGCCACGGGCAGCAGCACCCAGCTGGAGGAGCACAGCCCGAGCAACTGCAGCAACTCCAAATCCCACCTGGCAGCCTTAGCAATGCACTCAAGTGACACTGAAGTCACAGGACAAAGATGTTGGGCTCATTTCCACCCACAATTTTTACTTCACTGTTCCAGCACTTCAGATAAGATTCCTCCCCTTTATCTTTTCCTCTTCCCCCCTTTATTTTGTATCAGAATGGCTCTAGGACAAATTAAAACAACATTTGAAAACTGAGGGGGGGGGGAACATTGTAGAGTAGACTCAAATAAAGACCAATGTTAAATATTACTTAATGTTTTCTTTTATTTAAAAGATCATTCACAAAATACCATATCCATAAATTTATTTTGTTATGAAGCAGAATGTGCTAAGTGTTTGGAATTTTTTTTTCTCCTTTGTTTTTACATTTAAAAGTCAACTGTCTTGACTAGAAGTGAGTTTTTATATGGGAATTTGTTCTTAAAATCTTTTCCACATTGAAGATGTAAATAGATCAATTATTGGTTTGGAATACAACCACACAAATGCATGTCTGTCTTAAATTAAGTATTAGTGTTAGACAAATGGTTCTTATCTCAGAAGCAGATTAAGTGAAAGGCAGAAAGAAGGAAAGAGTAGTTCTGTAAATTGCTGGGACTCTGACTTGCAATGGGAACCTTAGGGAAGAAATTCATCACTAGCAGTGGTGCTGGTAGTGGGGCAGCCGTGCTTCCAACCTCCTCTTGCAAGTACTCTGGGGTGCTGGCTGGTTTATCTGAAGGCTCTCAGCACTGGCAATATGGGCCCAAGCTTTTCCCATACACTTGGACAAGTCCAAACTTCAGTGTGATAGAATCAGGTTTTAGTTTTAAACATTAATGATTTCTCCTTTTGCTCCAGCCTCCCATCCCTCCTCCCACACAACACTGACAAGAAACATTTCAAGTGAAGAGAGGTGTAGTAACAAGAGATGCTTTTTACCCAAACTTCTACATGAGAATCTATAGCAGAAAGATTTCTAATCTGCCCATTTGCAAGGTATTCTGAAAGCTGAGGTCCTAAAACTGTACCCCACTGGGCAAAAGAAATACAGGGGATAGTGACGATCAAATACTGCATGGCAAAGTATACACTCCTTCAACAAAAATAAAAGTCAATTTTATTTGTAGAAACTTCATTTAAAAATTTACCAAACATGTAAAACCCAAAAAAGTAAGCAGAAAGAGCCAGTGAGCAGTTGTGCTCAAACAGGCATGGCTTTGCAGCACTAACCTTGAGCTCAGAGTTGTAGTGGCATCATACCATTTGGAAGTCAAGAGCCAGCAGGAAGAGGCTGCTGGCAGAGGCTTTATCCATACTGATTCCACCAGCTATTCACCAGGCTTGTCAGGCAAGGCATCCATTCAATTGGTCCTTCCTGGCAGCCCATGTGAAAGGACAGCTGCCCCCTTAGTTTAATAAGGGGCTCTGCTGTGAACAGTGACTATCACCAATTGTCATAAATGGTATTTCACTACTTGGTTAGAACTGTAAATTTCTGTTCAACTCATCCGGACTCTTCAGTTTTCCTCTTCAGAGCCACAGCAATACAGAACGAGACATGCAAGTCAGAAGAGGAACACTGAGGAAGTAAAAGGAAACAATACAGGGAAATAACTAAGTCTAACCTGTGCTTCTAAAGTAAAACAAACCCAGAAAGGAAGAAGTGAAGCAGCACCTTTGTCCAGAGACCTCCACACTTGTGGAAGCAGCCACACTGCCTTATCTACTGGCAACTGTGCTGCTTGGAAGGAAACAGAAGAGGGAAACTCAGCACAAAGCAGGCACTAGATACAGCAAAGCCAAGAACGTACTAAAAACCACTTGTTAACAGCTGACATGCATTCACAAGCTCTGTGTTTTCGGTTTCAAAGAGGACAAATACCAGATGGCAGGAATGGTAAACTGCAGGGTTGACATTCCAGCAGAGCTAGTCACTCTGTACTGTCTTGCTTTTTCTCCCGCCTCCCCATTCCCTCTCAACCCCAAACTCAGTCGTGTTCTTTTACTACTTCCTCCCGCGGCTTGGCTCCTCCAAAGATGGCAGAGTTTGGATTGGCTACTTGATTGAGGGGAGTATCGACTGTTCGAGGTTTGAGCTGGAGTCTGGGCCGCTGTGCTCTTTCCTCTGAAAGGAAAAACATCCCACCTGTGAGATCTGCCTGTGCAGGGCAGCAGCTTTAACCTGACAACAAAACCAGGAGTCTCCTCTGTGCAGCAGACCAAATCACACCCACAGGAGGAGTTTACCTTCTGTTGGCTCTCTGAAGTCCATCGAAGAGCCACGAAGGGGAGGCCCATCTCTGAACCGCCCAGTGCCACCACTGCCCATGGAGGCACCTGGTGGCCGCCGGTCCCCAGGGCGGGTTCCTCTACCCCGGCCTCCCAAGAAATCATCATCTTTGAATCCTGAAGATGGAAGACAGTGAATTTAAAGAGCATCTTTTGCAGTGGTTTTTAACCTAAACTCATCTGGATGACTGGAAAACCTTGCTAGTCACCGCTGCCAGTCCCAGGTGATGCACTGAGAGCCTTTGTCTGCAGACAGATTGATTCACAGAGCTCTAGCACCTTCTGGAGGAGCTGTTCAGGTTCCATTTGAAACCAACTGTGCCAAGTTCACAAAGTGTTTTATCCTCTTAGAGGTATATTGGAGTGTTGGAGAGTGGGTCAAGTGAGTTTAAAATATGAACCTTGGCTGCAAATTCAGTTTGTTAATATTAGTAGCTGACTTGAGAGACAACATTACGAGTACTCAGAGTACTTCCACAGCCAGATCATCACACTGGCTACAACCTTGGCATGAAATCTGCAGCAACAGAGCAAATGGGAAAACAGCTGGGGAGTAGTGAAATACACTTACAAAGCAGAGTAAAACCCCAGCTGTACCATAAACTGACCAGGCATTTAATAAATTAATTAAAGGGCTGGGGAAAAAAAACCAAATCATCACCAAAAAAAGAACTATCTGTCACTGGCCAGAGTTCCAGTCTGTACCAGTGACTACCCCAGAGTATCTCTCCAAGTCCCCACTGCCTCTATTTCAGTAGGAGAAGGACACTTCAAGCTCTCAGCATATGGGAAGAGAATACACTCATTTTCAGAAGCTGCCTGGAAGAGAAAGTTGTTTGGTTCCCAACTGAGACTTTTCTTTTCACTTCAGTATCTGGCAGAGTTGCAGAGCTGTCCCTTACTTCAGTGCCAAGCAAGCCATCTTTAAAGATGTGAGGCTGTACAACCTGAGAAGAAAAGCTCCTGTAGCAGCTAAGACTGAAATGCTAAACTTCTGGCTCACGAATCACTCATCCAGCATTTAACAGGCTGAAATGCATCCACATTTGGAGAAGCTGCCAAAGAAGGTACAAAGCTGTGACACAGAAGGCTTAGCTCCAAAGGCAGGTTAAGCACAGGACTGCAGCAAGCTCCTCTCTCCAGCATCATGCTCCAATCCATGCTGGGGGCAAGGCACACTTAGCTTCTCCTACATCGCTCATTCCACTCACGCAGAGACCAGACATTGCAAAGTTGTACTTGCCAACATCTCCCCATCAGAAAATGGACCAAACCCATGAGTTCAGAGGACAAAAGCAATTGTGTTAATGCCACCCTGCATTCTAATAGCTGGAACTGACTGGAAATTAAGAGCAAACAGTGGCTCCATCACTACCTTCCACTCAGCAAGCTCACTCACTTGCTGCAGCTGCATTCCCAAAACAGGTCTAAAAAGTTCAGGACCATCTTGCATTTACAAGAGCTTTGGAACACTAATCTGACTTTAGAGAAACCAGTTACTTCAGGGACACACAATGACATCACATCTCCTTGAGAAGATGAAAGCCTCTGCTGACAGAGTATCAGCCTTCCTTCATCATCTGTTTCTGCTACTATTCAGAAATTTACTTCATTGTATGTTTGAGAAATGCTTAAAACAATCCCCTGCAGGCTACATCTGGACAAGAATTCTGTCATTTCCAGTTTCACAGATTTTTCTATAGAGACACTTTCAAGGCAACAGAAGATTCCCCGTGAGGAATCCCACCATGGCTGCAGGATGTCCAAAGTCAGCACATACAGCAGATTCAACAGTAATGGTGACAAAATGAAAATGAGAACATTTCAGTGCCTTTTAGGCTTCCTATCTGTATAAGTGTTAATACTGATACCAGAATTGAAGTCATCTCTGGAATCCCATCCACCTCCTCTGGATTCTCTGGAACCTCCTCCCATTCCTAGGAAAAAAGCCACAATTGTGTTCAAGTCTGAAGCTTGGGAAGGACTGAGCAAGGGAATACCAAACCAATGTTTCAGTCCTTCAATACTTCAAATTACGCTGCTGGAAAATCCTTTTCTTTTGGTACCACCAAGTTCCATCGCACAGGAACAAACAATCAGTTTAAGTTAACCAAGAAAACTGGCCAGAAAAGTTTCTTTAACACACATTCAATGAAAACCTCTGCTGAGTCCAGTTCAACCAACCTTCAGCTACAAGCAAGAACATTTTTACACTAGAACAAGAGACACTCTTCAAAATAAGCACTTATCTACATGTGCTTACTCACTTTCCATACATCAGCATAAAATAGTAGCAGTCAGACTGCTGGGCTTATGATTGTCCTCTGCAAGACCCAGCACGTCATTAGGGGTATTGGTCTCACTTCCTGGGTTAGAGTGACAACACATCCAGCCTTTGGACACAAAGCACAGCTAAATTTCAGACACCTCAGGAGCAGCTGCAGCAGCTGGTTAGAAACACATACATATATACATACAAAATGTCACCTTTCAAGATCATCTTCATGTTCACTTGCATGCCTTGTCTCAGCATTAGTCAGCACCAGCAGCCATAACTATGACCTCTATATTTAAGAAGCTACTCAGAAAAATGGAATCACCTCTGTCATCAGGCCCGCCGCCTTTTCTGAAGCCAAAGCCACCTTTATCCTGTTTCCTGCCTTCTGCTATGTCCACTCGGAGTGATCGGTCACCCAAAAGCTGTGAAATCAAGGGGACAATTTGTTCAGGATGTATCAAAAGGGCTGCCAAAGAGTTTGAGACTATGCTTGTCTTTTCATTTCACAAATGAATTGCAAGTGTACTTACTGCACCATCGTATGTAAGAGCTTCCTTGAGTGATTCCACCTCATCGAACTCTACGTAACAAAATCCTGCAAGAAACAAACGTCAAGTTAAAAGCACTTTAAAAGGCCTTGGTAAGAGGCTGCTCCTCCTGCATGCCTGCTAGTAGCTTCCTTCTCTTCTAAAGATAAGCTGTGATGTGCACATGGCTCAGAAACCAATCATCATCATCAACAATGAACACATTTACCTGCACCTGTTAATGACAGGGCAAATCCTGAAACAGAACTCTAGGCACTCTGTGAATGCCAAGAGCCTAATTCCCTTTTCCGCAGAGTTCCCATTATAGATTAGAGCTGATCTATGTCTTCAGACAGTTATTCAGCTGAATATTCACACTTCTCTCCTAGTGTTTTTAAACAAGAAATTTAAATACTTATGTGCTCAGCAGCGTGATTTTGTGTCATCACACCGTTCAGTGGATGTTACTCCTTTTCAAAGGCCCTCTGTTATCCAAGGTAAGCCTTTTCCACCCCTTAAAGTGACTCACAAATATAGTCCATTTCCACTTGACAATTTCCATAGCAATTGAATCTGCATCCTCTAAAACAACTGCCTGTTTTCTCCCCGGCTACTAAAAAAAGACAGAGCTGAAGCGATGGGAGTCTTCTGAAGGAAAGGAATTATTCAATACTTAAGGTCACAGGACTTAAGTGGGTCAGCTCTGGTAGAATTCATACCAGACAAGGTTTGAGAAAATTCTTATGTCAAGGCAAATTCTAACTCCTCACTCAGGTTACTCTATCTCACGATGATGAAACAGTGACGCTCATTCAAGTGATACACTTACACAGTGAACAAGGTAAGTCAACATAAAAGCAGAGAACTCTGCTTCAGACTGAAATTCCCTTCTAAAGTGACTTTTTCCTCCTACTAATTTTAATTTACCAAAGAACCCTGAAGACTCACCTTTAAATTTGTCTGTTTCCTTGTCTCTGACTAGTCGTACACTCCTTATGCTGAGATCCTTGAAAATGGCATCTATGTCTCCTTGGACAGTGTTGAAGGGCAGGTTTCCCACATAGGCTGTGAAAGGGGGTTCTGTTGGCAGCTCTTTATTTCTGCGGGAACCAAGGCCGCCACCACGAGACCTGGTGGGAAAAGCACAGTGCCTCTGGAACTGCCTCCCAGCACAGACCCAGGGCAGGCCACAGCCCTGCTCAGCTTCAGCTGCAAGTCAATTCTTCCACAGCTTGGTTATCCTGTCCTTTTGCCTGGACCTGCCACCTGAACTGTTGGTCAACTCCTTTCCAGTATCAGCTGAGGCAGTACTTCAATGGGAAAATGAATACACTGAGGTGAACTCATTAACGAAGTGATGAATGAACTTCTCAACCCATAATTCACTAAGGAAAGCTACATAAGGTTACCTCTGATGTCCCCTGCTCAAAAACATTATCACTAAAAAAAGAAAAAAAAAATTTATGGTGAAGAAATACTTGTGTGGCACAGGTTTGTCAGCTTACCTGGAAATTAAGCTGGATCCAATTCTTTTAACTAAAGAGTGTACTACGAATACCCACTCCACAATCATCCAAATTATCTCAGCAACATTTAGCTTAAGAGAAATACCTTCCCTAAGTCTGAAGCTGTGGCCATAATTGTTGGATTTCTGGACTGGAATGCTTTGAACCGAGCACAAAACAAATTTGGTTGAACAAGGGGTTCTGAGGCAGAAAACAATCATGTGCTGTCTGGATGCTTTCTTCTTTTGTCTTGTGAATCACAGAGGTAAACTGGGTGGTCTTTTCCTGTCCTGTCCCTCAGTACCAGTTAAAGTCTTGGCACTGCCTGCTGAGGAACTAAATTGTACCTGCTAAACTCTTTACTGTACTAATGTAACACATCTGTGTGAACTTCCTGCAGAGCTCAATCTTCAAAAGACTAATTCCTGTACAGAGAGCAAGGTATGTACAAGGCAACCTGAAGTTAAAGCTCCTAGACTTGCAAAGTGCCACTGGTTCCAACACCACTTGTCCTACAAAAGCAATCTCTGACCTTTACCTGAAATATCTACTGACTACTCTGTCCATCTTCCCTTCATCACCTTCCTTCTACTGGGCTTTGCTTGTGTCTGATCCCTTTTCCTGAGGCTCCCTGTGCATTTAAAACCACGGTGGAACACAAGCTGTACCAAAGCAGGATTTGCCAATGTGATATGGACCAATTAAATTGCTGCAGAGTCCTTCCTAAAATCCAGAAGGTCAAATAATTATCATTTCCTTTTATTCTGGCTGGTTGCATGCAGTCAAAAAACCCACTGGGCAAGCAAGGTACTTGACAGCATTTTTTTTTCATTCAAGAATAAATATTTTACTACTAATGAATCAGATAATTAATTAAGCTTGAATAAGATTCCTTAACTTTTCCTAGGTGAGCCTGTCACTTGTGCCTTATTTAGCAGCTCCATGCAAGAATCATTTGTCACCAACACTATCAACATGCTGCTAAATCTATTTGAATCACCATCTACATATCTTTAATTAGTGTCCACCCAGGTTTGCATTTTAGCATTTTTGACTATTCCTCATCTGCCTTTGTCTCATTAACAAGTCAAGAACATACTGGAGAACTAAAGCTGTAACAGTTGTGAATGACTTCAGCCACAAGACTGTTTTAAGGAGAAACTCCAAGAAAGCTGAGTTGCTGTTCTAAATAATCCCATAAAACAGAATCAGTTCCATGTCTTTGTCCTTATTTAATATCTACAGCATTAAGAACAGCTGTTAACATATCATGCATTTTACTTGCATCCAAAAAAGAAGCCCTCAATGTTTGTGTCCTACAGGAACATCAGAACTGAGTTTCAAAGGAGATTCTCTCCTTGCACATAGTCTCAGGACATTCCCTGAGCTGCCAGTCACCTCACAGGGAGCTGGCTCACCCAAAAACCCACCCTGGAGTTGAGTCCTCAGTCAAGACAGCAATGAGAAGGAGAACAAGGGCTGGAACTACAACTTTCATCAGCAACCTCCACTCAACTCCATTTGAGCCACTTCTAAAACCACACTCTCAGTCCCCAAAAGGATTTTTTGGTGATACAGACAAACCACCTTCCTACCACAGTGCCCCAGAACTTCACAGCCTGCATGTGTGGAAATCCATGCCCTATTGTGCAATCCAGATTGGCATTAAAGTCAGAAAATTAAATATTCTTCTCCAATATTAAGGCTTTGATTATCCAATATATAACTATACCTTTGGTATTTTAGTTTCCATTTGAAAAACGGGAATGGGCAATAATTTTAAGTTTCAAGAAAAGTTTCTCATGGAACTCAGGTATAGCATCACAAAGAAACTGTTTCTGTACTTCCCTACATTTTTCCCAACACTGAAACAGTGAAATAAAAGGGCTGACTTCAGCAACCAAACAATGATATTGGAAGATGATTTTCTCATTTGCAACAGAGTAGGACAAAAGTAAAAAAATAATTGAAAACATATCTGAACTAGGCAAACCAGAATTCTGAATGAATATCTGCATCTCCCACTCTAAACTTTTACTAAGACACAATTAGGTAATAGCTATGTCATCTTACTGTAAGAATCTGAAAGATGACTATTTCCTTCTCAGAAAACCAAAGCAGAAAGCTGAAGAGGAAAGCTTGCTTCTAGCAACACCCCAATAATTAAACTTTGGTGGGCTGAGTTAAAGAATTTGGCCATACTGGGTAGAAAACCACTAAACTCCCATTTTAAAGCTACTCTTTTGCACAGTTTAGTTATGTCTCCAGAAAAGATGAACTGTCAGAAGTTCAAAATGAAGGCTATTTTGAAATCAAATATTTGAGTTAAATAGCCTTTCCCTAGAGATCAAAGCTCCAGCTTTACCTTTTGCACAGCACTGAGGCAATAGCTTACCTGGGTTCTGACATGAGAGCTTTTCTGGGGCAGCACAAGGATTAGCAGGATGAGGGTCAACCCTCCAAGGCCACAACACTAAATTCAAACCCAATTTATTCAAGCAACCAGGACATGTCTGGACTATCAGAGGTCTTCAGGAAAATGCTTACCCAAGCCTAAAAATCAGGAGATCTCTCTGAGTGCTGGATGGGGAAGATGGGATCCAGGCTGCCAGAAGCATAAGGACTAACTCCTCATTGTCACTGAGCTGTGCAGCACTTCAGCAGGTGAATCTTAACCTTTAGTAGGTGCCCAGCACTCCAAGCCACACCTAAATCAACAGCCTAGCAGTGAGTTAGCAGTGGTAAACACTCCCTTTCTTTCAGCTCTGAGAAGCTCCACAGTTTCAGTTTCAGCTAGGCCTCAGTATGCTTAACTAAAGGTTTTTCTGTCAAATTTTGGGCTCCAAAGCATTTTCTAAAAAGCTTACAGTAAGCCTTTTGTCATTTATGTCAGCATCACTTTCTTCACCAGGCACAAAGTGACTTCTGCATCCCCTAATATTATGATTCAGCTTTTAGTCAGTGCATCACTGAATGTCTCAGATGTAGCAAAATCCCATCTCATCACACCAGTCATATCTTGATGCTCTTCCACCTTTATTTTGATGATGAGGAAGAGGCAGATAACTTACACGTCAGAACCTGTTGGGCACTGATCTCCCATCTGTCACACTGAAATCCTGTGCTCACTCACTATGTACACCAAAGGTGATGCAAAATGCAACTTCCACAAAAACTACTACATCTCAACTGAGTTTACACTATTCCTACAGTCCGAGAGCACCTAAAAACGAGCAGGAGCCACTCTAAATTAGCATGGGATTCTTCAATCAGAACCTTCAAGAACAATCATATTTTCATTACACTTCATTACAGGACTTCACAGCATAGACAGAGATCTGCTGAACTGTGAATTAGCTATCAGTAACTTCATAATGATAATGATAAATTAGATAGAAGTGTACATTGGACTCTAATACTAGTAGTACCTGATGTTTACAACTGCAGGTAAATCAGAATATGTACATCATCTTCTCTGTAAAGACATCTACTAACTTCCAGGATGCCTTTAGTTTACCAAGCAAGGATTCACATCTTCCCTGACAGCAAATTTCTCCTACAGGAATCTGAATATTAAATAACATTTTATGTGGCACTTTACTGCTTCACAGAATATGCCTACACCGACTAGGATACACTGTGCAGCAATATCTGAGTTTATAAGGAGTCAAGTACCACTTTAGACTGCTGGCAAGGTTATTTTGTTACAGAATTTAAAAAAATAACAGAAATACAAGTGGCTACATCATTTGTTTGCTCTGGGACATCTCTGAATTAGACTCAAATGGTATCAGTGCATGAAAATGAGCTTAAAAAGCTTAAAGTGTCAGAGTACTTCCAAAAATAAGAAAAACTTACTGCTGTCCTAACTCCAGCAGCTCCTCCCTGCTGCCTAAAGAGTCTGAAACGAAACCAAGTTATTAATCTAAGGGCAGAAAAGGGCACAAACACTATTGATCAGGAAATACACCCTGGAAGAATAGATTATTCAGTAATACACTCGTGAAAACTTGCTCACAAAGAAGTTTATTCCACAGATTTGTGCCTATTGTTTTATAGCAGTACACACAGAAAGCAGCAACCTCCAAAGAAATAAATGTTTGATTGTACCTTCCGAACCTGATTCAAGACAAACTTACAATTACTGGTTATTGTCTCTGCAGCTCCTCCCCTAAAAACCCTCTTCAGCAAAGAGACAGAGACAAGCCCGATTCCGAAGGATCAGGGATTTGCAGTCAGCACCCGGAGCCCCGGATAACGCAGGACGGCGGCTCCCAGCGCTCCTGGAGCGGAGACACCACAAAGCCCTCCCATTTCCTCCCGCCGCAGGCACCACAACGCTGCCCGCTCCCGGGGGCGTCTGCTCCCGCCAGCACCGCGGCCTCCTGCCCTGCTCCAGTCCTTCAGCGCCGCTCCCTCCGCCCATCCCGGTCCGGCACAAGCTCCTCACGGCCTTCCTTGGCTCTGGCCCAGCACCTCCCTAAATCCCCCCTTCACTCGCCTCCGGGACGGCGGGAACAGCGACACCCTCTTCCTCCCGCCGCTTCCCGGCGCTCCCGAGCCGCCCGGCCCCGAATCCTGCGGCGCTGGCCGGAGCAGCGCGGGGACGGCCGGGACCCCCCAGGACCGCAGCCCCCACTCCGCCACACAAAGCGGGTCCGCCACGGCCGGCGGTAGGGCACCTCCCCGCCCGGGAGGAGGGCGGGCGAGGGGCAGAACGAGTACAAACAGCGCCCAGAGGCAGCGCCCCCCTCCCGCAACCCCCGCCCGCCATCCCTGCGGAGCGGGGCAGGCCGGGCCCTGCGGCGGCGCCCCCACCTCGCCCAGCCGGGGCTACTGCTCTCCGCTCCCGTCCCAGCTACGGGGGGAGCCCCGAGTGCTGCTCCCGGCCCCGCTTACCCACGGCCGCCGCCGAAGCTGCTGTAGGCCCGGTCGTCGTAGGGATCGAAATCCGCCATCGCCGCCGCGGCCTCGTCCCCGTGCGAGCGTGACAGGACCGCGCCCGAGGACCCCGCAACGCTTATATACGGCGGCGCGCGGGCCGGGGCTGCCCGCGCAGTGCCTGCCTCCAGCTCCCCGCCCCGATGGGGCTGTCCGCGCTGCTGCCTGCCGGGAGGTGCAGCGCGCGACTCGCTGGCGTTGGTTCTGGGACGGGAGGTAGCCGTGGGTCGGTGTCTGCTCTGGGATCTGCGCGGGATGTGCCCGCGGCTCTGCCCGGGGATCTGCTCCTGATCTGCCGGAGGCTCTGCCTGGGATCTGCCCGCGGATGTGCCCGGGAGGTGTCGGGGGTCCCCCCGGGGATCTGCCCGGGCTGGGCTGCGGTAACGCCTCCGGTGAGCGTTGGACACTACGGTGCTGACACAAGCCCAGCCCGCGGCTCTGATTCCTCAAGCATCCCGCTATCTCTGCGGGCAGGGATAACAGAGATCATGGGAATGGATCTTGCTCCAGGTGTCACAGTCATCACAGTGATCACAGGGATGGATCCTGCTGCGGGGTCATTCCTTGCATCCCGCGGGTGGCACCGCTGTCTGGCAGGATAGCAGCAACACGCAGAGTTCACACGGCTGCTAGAGCATCGTGCTGGATTTTATTGCAAGTTAAGACAACGGGCTGGACCCGACAGTTTTACAGTGTCCTTAAAAAATACCATTCGTACCAACTGGTTCCTCTCTTTTTTCCCAGGCTATAATTTAATGCTTTCTAATAAAACCAATGACAGATTCTTATACGTTAACCAACTATGCCGACACTGCCCCGCCGATCCCGGCTCACCCCGCAGGCTTTGCCCCTCTGTCCCCGTCGGGACAGGGTCCAGCCTGGACCAAGCCTCCCTGCAGAGATGCGAACCGGGTGAGGGGAGCGCAGGAACCCTGGGGGCAGAGCAGGGATAGAGGAGCCCTGGGGAGGAGGAGCAGGGCTGGGGGCAGGAGAGGAACCGGGCGCTGAGGGCAGCGGGGCTGCTGCAAAATGTGGGACAGGTCGAGATTATCTTGCGTTACAATGGTCTTTAATGTAAGGTCTTTGCATACCTTCAGCAAGAAAGGAGGCCTAACCCATGGGGCAGGCAGCAGCCAGCATCCCTCACTCAAGGACATCCTGGAACTAATGAACATTAAGGATGTAGTGAATTCGGATAATGGTGTACGCCTGTCTATACTTTGCTAATTTAGCAAAAGACTCAAGGTCCATGTATCCTATAGTTGATCTATGCTCATTATAATCCTAAAGACTCTGTGAAGACTCTTGGCTTGTGTAGAAGTTAGCTGAGGCTACGCAGCTTGTGAATTACTAACCAATCCCAATAGATGGGCACTACTTGGAAAGTTACTAACTCTGAACTTCTGAGTATAAGTAATGGTGTGAAAAGCCCAGTGGGATTGAACACCACCGAGCACCGCCACTCACGCAACTCTCAAATAATCAATCGATGCGTCTATCCAGTGTGTCACGATTGGCTTGTAGCACACCGGACAAACAAT